>JARYHS010008074.1:165933416-165984071 GCA_031002005.1 Vandiemenella viatica | reverse complement strand
AATGCAAAGAATAGAGGGATTAAGGGAGTGAAATGCAAATTTATTTTGGATGATTTGGAAGATTTGAAGTGTAAAAAGGTACATCTAGAAACTGCAATTAAAGATCTTGAAGATAATGCTGATAACTAGCAGATAAAGCTGAGATTATAGGGGATGTTAAGTACATCACACAGTCCATTAGTTTTCCACAAACTGCTAATGTTAAAAAAAAAGCTGAATTTGAGGATGTTGAAAGTAAAATTAAGGCCCTATTGAAAGATTTAAGAGAGAATTGACCTTTGTTTTTAAACAATGTGAAAATAAAAATAAAATCATCTAAAAAAGTGTATATTTTTTTTATATTTAACCTGCATACATATTAACAACTCTTACCAGTATGTTTTATGTTTACCCTTATAACATGTTGTAGCTCATCTAGTAAGTAAACTTTACTCATATAAGAAAATATTTGATCAAATATGCCCAATAGGAACTACTGCTGTAACTTGAAAGATGTTGAATAAGTTGTATTTAACCTATTTCTTAAACTATGGAAAATGTTTAATCTTTTACGGGTCTTTTACATGTAGCTTTCAAAAAACAGGGAGGGGGGGGGGGGGTGAGCCTTCCTTATTCAACACTATACCTGAAATCTAATAAGTAATTGAGTTGACAATTTGGCAATCTTCCTCTTATGTAACTGCTAATGTGCCATAATGTATAAAAACAAATTAAGTTAAAATATATATTTATATGTTAGTAATTCTGTTGCCCTTGTGTCAGTTTTCTGGGGTATAGTAGTTTTTTTTATTTTATGTTTAATATATGAGAAGGGAAAAAGTTTCAATATTCACTGTATTGTGTGAAAACAAAAGTAAATTTATTAATTTATAAACTCGATTAAAGTTTATTTCATCATAATCTTAACAAGCATATTTTAATTTCTTTGCTGTAAGTTGCATATTTGTTTTTTCATAACATTTTAATATATGTAAATATAGCCTTAAAAATATGAAAAATTGCCTTAAAAAGCCTTAATTTTTCTTTTGCTAAAAGAGTGGGAACCCTGTACTAATGCTTAGCTTTCTAAAACATCAATTCGTACATATGCATTCATAAACTGACTCATCGACCAATCATATGATCATTTGTTTACATATACTGCCAGCTGACTGAGTCTATCAGCATAACTGCATGTTTCATAATTTGTTTGCTCACAAACTAAGCTACTATCATAATTACCACAACTCCCCTTGTTACTTTTAACTAAGATACAAACACATACTATACTAGCTTTAAAAGGATTACATTTTTACATGGCTTGTATCATTGTCACATACTGAACTTAATCTATTGTCTTATTCGGACACAGTACTATAAACTGAGGCAGACTGAACATTGTCACCATCTTTTAGGAGAAATTACAAAATTACTATTAAAGATGTTACAATCAGGGTTATCAGTCATATTCATTGAAGTAATTTGACTGTCTCAGTTAATATTTATTTTTACACAAACATTGTTACTTGAAGCATTATGTAGATCATACATTTACCTCAAAAATCATCTTTCATAGATCATAAATGTGAAAGCTTGCTGTTCATTGTTCATTCAAACTTTAATGACTCAATAGATTTTAATTAAATTTGGTGCAGACTACAGTCTATTTTAGCACATGGGATATTTTTCATCCTTTTGTGTGGGCTTTTGTACCTCATTGACATAGAGGAGTGAGAGTATTTTGATGAAGGAACAGGAAGTAATTCAGCTATGGACTTCTGAAGGTACCATTCCTGCATTTTCAGAGTGATTCTGGAAAATTATAGAAAATCAAGATGGCCAGATCAGGATTTGGGCCCGCCTCCTCCATATGCTAACTTAAAATCTCGCAAAAAATGTGTAGTTCCGTTGGGAGTCATCCTTATCAGTTTGTGTACTGTCACTGGTGACAGTCAGTATTGAGTATCCTTCAAAACCAGCGTTACTATTTGCTTGTCAACATGTATCACATGCATTGCTTTTCTACTTGACACAGAAACTTCATTGACAGCACTTCCTCATTCTATGCTTGCACTAACCCAAGACACAAAGATTTTACATTTGAAATAAACCATGTATTTCATAGTTTAACAGTAATTCAAATTTGCTGCGGATCAAACAAAATATATTTTCAAATTATACACCATAAGCGTGTTAATATTATAACAAAAAAATTACAAAAATAGTTGCAATTGATAAACTAAGGAAAATGTTTCGGAAGTATTAAATCTTTCTTGCAGACAGTGGAGAGACAAATACAAGATGTTGGAATTTTCCTATAGACATTGAAGTTTGTAAGTAATTGCTGAACTGAAAATGAAAAATTTTATTGATGTTTGGATAGCATCGTTTAAAATTGCTAAATTAAACGAACGTACCCATTACACGATCGATTGATAGATGCTGTGATCTGCACCGAGATTTGCATACCTATTAATGATTCAGAATTGTAGCACAATCCAATAAGAAATCTGATTCCATGAATGATCTATGTCTATAAAGAAATTAAACTACATTTTAAATTATTGTTTTATTTATGTAGTTTTGTGGTTCGTTGAAGCATTGAAGAGTCAGTCCTTACCCAAATCATTTAAGAAATCTTTTCGCATATTAGTCGTCCTTGGAAATGAAATTGTGGGCTAAAGATAGTTTATTCATATGTTTCTTTGATACATTTTGTTTTTTAATTGTTGACACAGTTATCACTGTTATACTCATTTAGCCCTTACACTTCTATGTTTCTTAGTAATTTCTTTAACAGTCTTCAGCTATTTCTCTCGGCCGTACATTTACGTGGCTAAGCTCTCAACCTTAAATTTACATGGCATTACTTTTGTCGTATAAATCATTACTCATTTCTGACGCAAATCTTGCTGAATTTTGTTTGAGCTGTTCAAACAATTTATGATAGTTAAACTTCATATTTTAATTCAGAAAATTTTAAATTCATATGGCTCAAAATCACCAAGTTGGAAATTTGCTTTGCCAGCAAGTAAATGACTAATACCTTACTTGGATCAAATGAGCATTATTAAATACTAAAGTTATTTATTGTATTTAGTTACTCATTTTAGCTGTATGGGATATGCTTAAAAAATAAATAATATTTAGTGTTTCAAAATATATTTATGGAAAATCGTGGAGAATGCATCTAAAAGTAACGATCTTTATACACAAATTCCGAGAATGTCCATAAAATAAACAGCTATGGGCAGTTTTCATTTTGTATTGCAGTCTATTTTATCTAATATCTAAATCTTGGAAATATTACAGCTGAAAATTATTTATAGTCAATGCAGCCATTAGGTGCTAGATTGCAATTGTGTTACGAGACGGTTTTGTAGCTGGTGACTTTTCTGAAAAAGGAGATTGCAAAATGTGAAAAAGACATTATAATGAAGCAATTAAAACAAATTTCAACCCGTCAGTACCAGTTTCGGGCCAATGGAAAATTACCTCCCACCCGTTAAAATTAATATTACGTGAAATGACGCAAGTTGTTAAGATTTATTTTTAACTACCCCTGGTTTTACTGATGCCTTATTTCAGCCACATGTAACTGTGTCAGCCATTCAATGGTGTTAGTATCTATCTGAATCACGAATATAAAAAAGGAAGATGGAAGAATCCGTAAAGATTTATGATTTAGTTTATATTGCGCTGCATTATTACCACTAAAATGCACATAGTACATGTATTAATATGCGTGTGATAGAAGTATTGTTTCTCTGGTGGCAAGTTTAGTACGTGGTTAGGTTGAAATGCAAACTGGACCAGGATAGCAATGAAAACATTTTGTTACGGGGCAAGGAATTGCATTGAGCTTTATTTTATAACAGTTCTATTTATTTAAGTAATTGCTAAGAAATATAATGCTAGAACAGCATATAAATTATCAGTCTTTTTTATTTTTTTACTGAAATCTTTACTCGGTTTGAATGAAAGAAGTTCCAAATTGATCGCGATCTATGCGGCTTAAACCACAAAAAGTAATACTACATATCGTAACGTAAATTGTTAAGATTTGTTTTTAGCATCCTTCATTTTCACTGTGGTCACCATTTCAGCTGGATGTAAGCTGTGTCAGGCATTAAAACCTCGATCTTTATCATAGACAATAAGAAAGATGTAAGAAACTGTGAAGATTTTGGATCAAGTTTGTATCACAATGTATGATGACATACAAGGAATGTATTTATTTGCGTGTGATTGAAGCTTTGATTTTCTGCCAGCAATATTGGAGGAGATTGTGGTCAGGCTGAAATGCAACCTGGACCAAGTTAACAACGGAAAATTTTTGCCACATCACAAGGGGTGAGAAATTACAGCACACTGAGCTTTATTTTATAACAATTCTATTTTGGTATCAACTAAACAGAAATGAATTGCCAGAACACTCCGTTAACCCCGTCATTTTTGACAAACTTTGGGGCTAGTTAGAATATAATGTATTTAGCATTCTGGTGGGTTCAGTGGTTAAGGCATCTGACTGGAGATCGAAAAGTCCCCGTTTCGAATCCCTGTTGGGGGATTTTCATAAGCCCTTAACCGACACAGCTTCCTATGTTGAAGTACGCCAGAACACTTCCATGGTTCAGATTCCACATTAAACTGTATGTTCCCTCTAGGGCTAACAACTCTTGTTTTAACACTGATTTTTACACATCCTTAACAAGTTCATGACAAACATAGGCTTAACATGGTCCTAGTTGGCCCAAACAAACATACAATATACATAATGTATTTATGAAGTGAATGTGTTACTGGATCATTTTATTTAATATGAATCTGCAAACTGTTATTTTAGTGCAGAAGGAATACTTGTTTTAGGCTAGGCATAATTTCAAATAATTCATTGTGCCAGTGAATTTTTATATAATTTTTTTGAAAAAATTCCTCCTGATATCAGTGCTTTGTTATGCAGCATTTTGTGTAGTTGTTTAGTGTAGATTTGAGTGTAAGAAATCCTTGAGTGATCTGTTTAAGTCTGTTGGAATGGTGTGAATGGTATAGGTTAGAGGTTTGTTTACATTTGTTTGACATTGTTTTTGACAGTAAGTTTACGATTATAAAAGTAGAAAATCTTTCCTTATAATTGGTAGTTTTCATGTGATTGTTTTGAATGAAATAAACACCTCGCATAAGTAACGGACGCCCCCTTAAACATAAGAAAAATATGAAAAAACTAACATCAAAGGGATCTTCATAAAAATGCATTGTAGATATCAGCTGGGTCCGGGTCAAGCATGCTTGTTAATGCCAGTTTTTGTGCATGGTTTCTGGAGAAAGAATTTTTTGCTATTTATTTCCTTTAAGTTTTACCATTCTGGTCTTAATTAAGATGAGATGATTTTTAAATGTGGTTATTATCACTTACAGTCTGCTGAAAGAGCTGCTTTCCGAAGATCAAATTCTACAGGCGGTCGTGGTCCTGGGAGACCACCTATAACAGATATTCCTTTAGAGGAACTCTTTGCTCCTGAGGATGCTGTAAGTAGCCATTGTTGTATTTTTACCAGAAACTGTTAAAAATGCAACGAATTTTCAAAGAAATTTAACCTCTCCTTAACTTATTAATATCTGTTTGAGATACAAATTCAGAGGAAATGTAAAAAGTAAACTTACAGTTGACAGTTATCATAATCTTGGTTCCTATCGCTTATTGAAATAATGCGAGGTTCAATACAAATATTTGCTAATTGCCAGATATTGTTTCCCATTAAATGCATTATAGAGTTTTTTTTATGAAAAGGATAGATAAATTATTCTCATCATTTATCAGAGTTCCTAGAAATTTCAGGAAATTGTATATTCCTTATTTAATTATGATTTTGATTGGTATTTTTCACTATTCTTCTTAGAATTTCATGCTCCATTCAATTATCGATATCTCTCTTAATTCATATTTCTTATTTATGTTTGCTGCATGTCATGTCGCAACTTTAGGCATGATACATAAGATTTCTTTTTACATCCTTTAAACATAATTTTATTTATTAACTGTTATCATATTACTTCTTTTAATTTTACTTTTATTTGACCATATTTTTAACTTTGTATCAGTTTTATTTAAAGAGTTGAATTTAGGATGTATCTGCTAGCTCTGATGCTATGTAGACTATCTTAATGCTGACAAGTTTTTACCATAGATATTGTTTTTTTCTTTTTAAATAAGTGCCTTTCCATTGTCCAGTGGAAATCTTATTGTCTGTGCGCATGTGACTTTGCTACTTGGTGACATCACTTGGACAGCTCACACATCCTTGTTTCTGAGCATATGGCAAAATAAAACTTTCAGATTAAATTACTGTCTTTGACCCTATAAACATTACATCAAAACATTTATTTTTAATCATATTATCTGTGGAATTGTTAATTAAATTTTTAGTTTAACGTTGGTGGCTCAATTTTTTTGTCGTGGTTCATGTCGGATTTTCTCTAAAAGTCCTTCAATATTAAGTTTAGGGTTATAAAATCTATTTATAATACAATCTGGCTCCAAGAAGCTATTACTATATTACATAGTACTGTTTCAATTTAAAATCAACATGTTTCATCTACTGGTGATTTTATATAACTGCTAAAAAGTAACTCGCTTTTACTATGTTTGTTCCTTTCCTGTCTTTGTGTCCAGGCTTTCCAAACTTGTTCATGTTGAAAGTTTTAGTAATTGAATAGTTAAACCCGTAACAAATAGACGGAAATGCTGTAAGCATTGATAGAAACTAGTTGTTGGTATTAGAAAAAGTTTATTAGAAAAGGAGGAGTATATTAAGCTCATTGTGCTTTGATCATAATCTAGAAAGTAATTTCTTAAGGATTCAGTAGATTTCCCAGATTGTTTACGATGGTTCCTTTAATTTTGGTGCTGTTCCTGTATTAAAAAAAAAAAAATCTATTTATAGATTAGAATCTTTGGATGTGCTGCATGCCTCAATTACACCTTAATTTCCCAAGAGATTTAACTGAAATTTGACATGGAGTTAGCAAATTGTGTCTGTAGTGACTGCCGAAACTAATAGTTCCTTCACAAATTGCCACTATCAATTTTCAAAGACCAAATAGTTTCCCACTTTGTAGATGGCAGTGCCACGTTTACTCTTTGCTTTTTGCATTGGCCTGCGAGTCCCAAATAATGCTTTTCAGAAATAAAAGCTAAACTTTTCGATATGTGCTTGTGTTTAATTTACAAGTGCTAAAACTGATGCACTTGATAAATAATAATGCGGGAGCAGGGAAATATAGATCTGTACTTAACCATAATTCCTTTATTTTTTTTAATCATACTATCATCACGTTCACAAAAAAAAGTCTGCAATTGTGTACATGGAATAGTATGACACTTTAGGTATCATACTGTAATTCTTTTCGTAATATATATGTCATAATATATGTCAAAAATCAAAGTATGACAAAAAAAATATAAAAATGTATAATGCTCATAGTATACTAACATAAAAGCATGTTCACTAAAAGTGCAAAAATGGTCCTGCACAAAATGTCGTTATACTTTTATCTTCACGATTCCATCTCGGTTCAGTTTATTTCCTGCATCTTCTTTTTTGCTACTAAACGTCAACTGTAAACTTAACCGAATATAACTAACTAATTTTTATTTTTTGTTCAATTTTTTTTAGAAATCGATACAAACAGTTGCCTGTGGTAAAAAAAAAAAAAAAAAAAAAAAAAAAAAAAAAAAAAAAAAAGAAGTGTATTTTACTTACCATTCAATTTTCCACCTATTACCTATTAAACCCTTCACTTATAGCAAATGCATTCAGTGGCCTAAGGTATAACTTTCCTTTCAGGAAGCAATGTTGGGAATGGTTTTCATCACGAAACGCATCATCACTAACACAGCACTTATGAAAGCAGCTTATTTATCTATTAATATAATAAGCAAGCTGTCATGTATGACGTCAGCTGTGGCATGATGTCAATCTATGACTTCGCGCAATGTCGTCACGCTTTGCGTCATTATTCTTGGTAATGGACGTTATTTAATAACATTTCCAAGCATCCACGAATAAATTAACTGTCAGAACACTGAAATGAAAGTATGAATTGCATCAACATTGACATATCAATCATTAGATGCTTATATTTACGTAATATTCTTTTGTTATATAGAAGTATTCCTTAAATTCTTTGTCCACAGGTATGTAAGATAAAAGCTTTGTGTTTCGAGCATCAGTGTAGTGAATGTTTTGATTAGAGTGTTACTTAGCATGCATCACAATTACAACTGGCATTTGAAGTTGCGACATAGGGCATGAATAATTTAGTTTTTTCCCAAATAATTTAAACTGTGTTATATTATTGAAATTATTAATTTGTTTAAACAGAAATAGTTGCACACTGATCCCAATCTGTGCATCCTACATTACACTTGTAAAAAATATGATGTGGTATAATGTAAGTTTCTAAGATTTATTTTATTTTTCTTTGCTTCCACTGTGTAATATTACTTAGCCTATTATTTCAGCAACGGTGTCAACCATTCAAATGTTTTAATATTAGTCTGAATCACGGATAACAGAAAAGAAATGTGTAAAAACTCTTGATTATTTTTGACCAACTTTATATTGCGATGCATTATTGCCACTGAAACGCAATACTGTTCATGTATTAATATGCATGAGATAGAAGTATTCTTCTCCTGGTGGCAAGTTTATCGTAGTATGTGGTTAGGTTGATATGCAACACCTGCATGGAAACTGAAACCTTTTGCTACAATGCAAGGCACGAGGAATTACACTGAATTTTATTTTATAACAATTCTATTTAGTTAAGCAATTGCTAAGAAATCAATTGTCAGAACATTGAAAGTAAAGTATGTATTGCATTTAAATTGGCATATTAATTATCATGGTTTTTTTTTTACTAAAATCGGTATATGGTTCATTATAAGTTCCAAATTGATCGCGATATATGTGGCCAAAACCACAATTAAATATTATCTGGCATAGCGTAAGTTGTTAAGATTTATTTTTAGCATCCTTCGTTCTCACAGGGGTCATTATTTCAGTCTTTGTAAGCTGTGTCAGCCGTTAAAATATCAATGTTCATTGCAGGTATTAAGATTGAAAGGTGTCAGAACTTGACAAGATTTGGGATAAAGTGTATTTCGTGATGCATGATGACCGTGATATGCGATACAGGGAATGTATTAATTCGCACGTGATTAAGCTTTGCTTTTCTATCAACAATATTAGCGGAGATTATGGTTAGGCTGAAATGCATCGTGGACCAATTTAACAACTGAAGCTTTTTCCTACAGTCAAGGGATGATAAATTAGAATGGGCTTTATTTTATAACAATTCAATTTAGTTAAGCAACTGCAGAGAAATAAATTACCATAACGCTCAGTTTAACCCCTCCTGCCTTATGCTGTAACAATAACATTCCAATCCAGGTAGCATACACTATCTCCGCTAATATTGCCGCTACAAAATCAAAGGATATGGACACACCTTAATACATTAAATGCATTGGAACTACTGTTCGAGTTATAGCAACATTTTCCATATCAGGATTCTTCATTGCAACAGCATGGATTGTCTCAATTAATTTTCTAATACACCTACAGTATGAACTGCAACTGGACTAATGCACACCCAATAACACAGTCGCTATATCGCGATGTAAACTTGACCAGCAATATTAACATAAGTTCTGTTTTGAGCTGTAATGAATTCTGGTCTTTCAATTGTGCAGCCTAAGTTATGAGCATATTAGTATTTATTTTTAAATTATGTTTATTTAATAATTGTTAAGAAGCTGACACCATAGTTCATATGGATAAATGTACTTCGACATGTAGTCAGTATTTAATTTACTTCGCTTTTACAAGAGCCATATTGCCAGCATCTTTATTCAGCTGGTTTCAAGCTGTTGCTTTGGTATCACAATCGAAATTGTGGGTCATTGTTGACATTACTAACACGCAATATAGTGCATGTATTAATGCGCGAGTGATAGTAGCTTTGATTTTCTATCAACAATATTAGCCGAGTTTGTTGCTCGGTTGAAATGCAGTCTGAACGATTATGACAACTGTAACTTTATTAGTAATTGAAACTGCTTTCATGAGAGGCAGTTTAGTGTCTTGTATCGTGTTGTACTGATATTTTATTGAAAGATCTGTAATAGTTCCACAGAAGGAAATATAAATCGTTGTTAACCTTAAAAAAATTTAAATTTGTGTTGTCGGGAAGCTCACAAGATGGCTTCAGTTGCAGACATGAAATATTAAAACATCTCATGTACCTCACCACAATTCCATTTGTAATATTTGTCATAATATATGTGAAAGTCAAAATTTGAAGAAAAAAGTTGCAGATTTTCAAGGAGCTGTATTAACGAAGTTTATGGTTAGGTTGAAATGCACCATACACAAGAATGGCCACTAGTATTCAATGATATATAGTGGATTTGGAGTGAAGAAGGTGGCTTCCATACCGAATACTGACTCTAAAGACGTCGGAATCAGCTCAAGACGTATGTTACCACTGAGTGAGTAATGTGCGTTACTGTATATTTCAGCATGTGTTACAGCTTTGGTACTTATTTCCAGACTTTGAGTTATACTTTTCTTTGAAGACTTAAAGACGAGGAATCAGTCAACCATATTTTTAACCCTAACGGAGAAATTTTTATCTGCTGGTCGTACTTTGAACAATAACAAAAACTCTTATATAACAACACACCTTCAAGCAGACAAAGTCGTGGGTAACTGCTGGTAGTAATTATTTTGTTCACTTCTAATTACCCAGTAGTTGTGAATAAGTAGATAACAAACTTTTCTAGTTTGTTGGTGGGTGAAATTTATTATTATTATTATTATTCTCGTATCAAAAACATCAAAATACACAGTTAAATACATTTTGTAAATCAACAACTTTAAACACACTTGGCCCAGTACTTCGCAACCTCAATCGCATTGTGTGTTGCTTGAAACAGGTCTTCGTTGTTGCAGGATGATGGGCACATAGGGCACTCGAGCATATGAGTCATAGTTTGGTCTTCTCCACATTCACATTTAATACTGGTAGGATCAGTATAACCCCATCTCATTAGGTTTTCCTTGGACCTGCCCACTCCTGTTCGCAATCGATTTAAAGACCGCCAGACGTTCCAGTCTTCTTCGTGACCAGGTGGCAAGCGCTCTGCAACTGTCAGTGGTCCAGAGATGTTGGGAACCCTCATTTTCCATAACTGTACTCTTGCCTTTTCAGGTGACCCAATTAGTTCCCTTGATGTTCTGAGGAAGCTTTTCCTGGATTTGAGTCTCTGGGCTGGTGGTATATGCACTTTGCTAATGCATCTTCGTCCAGAAATGTATTATCAACATGCTGGATTCAGTGATACAATCAAATCTTCTTTTATATGTGTCATCCAATCCAGTATTGTGGATTAAAGAACTAGAAAGCTGGCTTGCTGTATTCTGGTCGTATATCCAAAAATTTTGGTTTCTAATCTTGTGCTCGGCTTGCCATATTGTTCACTTTGCTGTTTATGTGATCCTCTTGGTCAGTGCTGTTATGGTATCTTATTCTTTTTCTTATTTTACAAATAAAATTGTTCAACAAATACCTGTATGAAATTTACAACGTCCATCACAACTTCACATTTATATCGGATAGGGTCACTGGCCACAGAATTTCATGTAAATATCATATGTGACTGTAATATTGTTGGTTGGTGTAAGTATAAACGAAAGGTGCTGGATGGCAAATTAAGATAAAAATTCCAGGCAAATGCGTTAAATAGCAACCATTAGCTATGTCTGCACTTGTGCCATTTCCCTTTCAACTTGCCTTTTCCTCTTGGCCGTTCCTCTAGCAACATGTTCATCTTGAGGCCTGCCCATTAGTGTCCACATTAAGTTCTGATGTCGCCGCAACAGCATGGATGATCCAATTTGTCTAACAGGAGTTACAGCTGCCATTATAATATTAGCGAAATCCCGTTTAAAAAAAGATGGTGTACCATTGCAAGATAACTATAAATAAATTTCATCTTTAGTGCTAATGATATAACATGTACATTTTCAGTACGAAACGTATCTGTAAATGTAGCAGAGTACAGCATTCTTTCAATAAAATCACTTTCTGTAGGAAAAACTTGCACATTTCCCACTTGTGTAAACCTATTGCATTAGAATGAATTGCTCTTGATCTGAGAAAATCACTCGTAGAAGTAACTTAAGATTTGTATGGTGTTAATTGTGTTGTTAGTGGCTCATTTTAAAAGCCTCTTGTTTTTACAGCACGTGTTCAAACTTAAATTTATATTTAACATCATCAAAAATTTTGCAGTTTTCGCAGCCGTCAGTGTTGAAAATAACTTCACAAGTGTAATTTTTACTGTTTGCTACACTGACTGCTTATTATACAACAAATGTTGTTTATTGTTACTGAATAATGTGATGATACTTAGTGCCCTTTAAAATTGTCTTTTTCTATGCCAAGTACATGATGAAGCTTTAACTTTCCCTACACATGTTAAAAAGAGATTAAATATTGCCTGCATTAATGTACTACATACTTCATACAATCTTATGTGCCCTGCGCTAAAGGTTGGTACAAGAATAACAAAACGAACAATCCTACATTGGTAAAATTCTTCACCGCAATCTATCAATGCTAAGTATTAATTAAAATGAGTTTGAATTAATTTTAAATGATATGGAAAATTAATAAATACTGTTTATAAGTACTGTGGCTTAAATGAATGATCAAAAACCCTACAAAATAATGTGACACGAGCTCCGCAACACTGCATAAACTTACAGGAATATTGTAAACTCAGGCTCTTGATTTTCTTCTTCACTGAAGTTGCATACATAAAATATTTTTTCTCGAGGACCTGTAGGGAATCTGTCCTTTTGATTTTGTTGATATAGTCTTTATTTTTGACATTTCATTACAATTGTTACTAATCTTCGGCAAATGAAAGTGTTTCCTCATTGGAGAGCGACATATTGCAAGAGGAGACGTACAAGAATCCACTTCAACTGGGAACTCTGTGCCTCCTGGTTTGTTGAACGAACTGAGGATATCGGGCATGCCCCTGACGTATGCCTTCCGAGCCTCTTGCTTGTTCTTGCTTTTGACGACCAAATGTTGAAAAGGTGTGGACATAGCTATTGAGTGAGACACATGGTGGGGGTAAATTCAGAGGTCAGGGACTGGGAGTGGTGAGTTGAAGAGATTACCCAGACAATACAAAATTGGTAAATTTATAACGATAACTAGTCAGTCATACAAAGGAACAGATAGCAAAGTAAAATAATAAATATATGAATATAAACAAACATAAATAAGAAAATTATGAAATCACCTCGTTTTAGCAGTGGATGAAGTTGGGTATTGGTAGCAGAAGAGGAAAATCAGAAGAAATGGTTGAAACAATCATAGGGTATTATCTCCAGTTCAGACTTGATGGTTCTTTGGTGTGCAATTCCCCTGTTCTGAGTTCAGGAAACAATAGACTATTAATAGCGGGACAAATCAAATATTTGAATAGGAGAATGACCACCTCTTACAGCAGTTGAAGCAATGTGGTGTCAAAACAGAGAGAGACGTACGCACATTGAGCTCTTACAGAGTGACAATTATTGAACTATATGAAATAAAACATAAATTATTTAAAAACAACTGAGTGCACAAACTTTATTCGACATGTAAATGTCACTGCAGATATTCGGATTTAGGTTATGACATGTTTGATATGGCTGCCGTCATTGGCTGTGATATGGTGCAAACAAATAGTAAAATTCTGCATGACCCGCTGAAGTGTCAGAACATCAATGCTGTCGATGACCTCCTGAATGGCAGTTTTCAGCTTAGAAGTGGTTTTGGGATTATTTTTGTACACATTGTCTTTAATGTAGCCCCACAAAAATGAGTTACATGTGTTTAGATCCGTAGAAAATGGTGGCCAAGCCAGTCCTATTCCAGTGGCCTCTGGTTACTCCAGAGCCAGAATGTGGTCTACCGAAAGTGCTCCTCAGGGCATCAAACACTTTCTTGGCCCGATGGGTCAAGTTCCATCTTGCATGAACCACATCTTGATGAAATCAGTGTCACTTTGGACAATGGGGATGAAACAATTTTCCAAAACATTCATGCAACATTCATGTATCATTCAATAGTCACTATACTGTCAACAAATATCGGAGCGATTATTCAGTGACTGGACATTGCACACCACACAGTCAACCATTGAGGATGGAGAGACTTCTTGATCGCATTATGTGGATTCTCCGTCCCCCAAATGCACCTATTTTGCTTATTGACAAACCCATCCAAATGAAAGTGGACTTGGTCGCTAAACCAAACCATATTTGCATCAAATTCCTGTTGTAACTTCTCTAGGCAATAGTGTTGGCAAAACACAACCGCTGTTTTATGGCCCTGAGGCATAGTGGCTGATGGGTTTCAATTTTGTATGGGAAGAGATGCAGGTCTTCAACAACAGTTTGTCGCAAGGTCTCCCGGTTGATTCCCACCTGTTGTGCAGCTTGTCTGATCGATTTCCTGGGGCTGATTTGAAACACAGTGTGTGTCTTCTAGACATTTTCAGGCGTGTTCACACTTTTTTCCGACCAACCATTACCAGCACTGTCATCACAAACACTACCTGTTCCCTCAAACTTGCTACTAAAATTCTTGATTGTTAGGACACTTGGACCGATTGTCTCCAGCTTGAACTCAGTTGCAAACTTCCTTCGAGCCGCAATCGGGCTGTTATTGCTTTCATAGTAGGCCTTCACAAGTGATATACGCACAAGCATGCTGTACTGTGACATTTTCACTGGCAAATGTCTGACAACAAGAAATTGCATGCGCATACTAATTCACATCATGACCTGCGGTCAACCATGAAGTTTGAACTTCATCATGCAAACCGTTCAGAAGTTATGATGGTTTCAATTCTTATAGTTCAATAATTGTGACACTGTACATATCAGTAGCAAAATGCAGTAGCTACATGGTGGAGGTTTAGTTTGCAGCTAACCTCCACCATATGGCTTATCTTGCTATACCGTTGGTTAAGGCCCATAAACCTGAAAATTTCAATGCTGAAAGTATGTATGTGTTTGGTTTGACGCCATACTGCCTTCAACTGTGGTAAGCTGTGATTATTAACCACCTTTTTTTCAGTGAAGTCTTATTGGTTTTCAATACTCTTAATGTTCTTTTATCACAAGTTAGATATTTAAAGACAAGTCATGTGATTATTAATTGGTTAGGTAGTAGTTTCTATTAACAATGGAAAAATAATAATAAACAGTAGCTTATCAAAGATTACAGCAAAAAAAAAAAATGAAGAAGAATACAGATGCGTAAAGGTGTAAAACAAGTTTCTTTTTAAATCCTTAACTCTCTAAAAGCTTGAATTTTTGTAACACTCTGTGTTGTAAATTTGTGTCCACATGATAAAGGACTTAACCTGATTTTTTGTTGCGTTTCATTGATATGGTATTGTTCATTATTTTTATTCAGATATTTGTTTATAATTTATTAATATTATCAAAATTATTTCATATATCTTCCTTATACTGTTACTGTATATATTTTTTTTATTACAGAATGGAGAACATAAAAGTGATAATAGCAACACTGTTAATGTTGACATGGTAAATATGCTATGGCATCCCTGTCAGTCAACATAACATACAGCATATTCAACATATCTTAATTCATAACTTGTCAAAGAATGAGTGTAGCTGCTAAATATCATTGCAATACTAATTTCTCTTCATCAGACAATTCTAGTTTCTTTTCAACATACAGAACTATCACATGTAGATTCTCCCATCTCGGACATCAAATCGGCTATGTTAATGGGAAATACAGGCTATGTAACATTCACAGAGATGCCTTGTTACACAGTTTACTTATAAAGAACTATTTACAATATTAGTTTCTTAAAGGAATAATTTAAAAAACTTTGAATTTTGTATTTAAATAATTAAGATTTGTAAGATAAGGAAAATAAATGTCTTTATTTTCTTATATATAATTTAACCTCAGTTTATCGGTAACAATGGAAGGAAAGAACTGCCGCGAGGCAATATTTATATGGAAAGGGCAGATAAAATACACCCTGCACTCACCAAAGTTGAAGGGATGAGGGCAGCAACAATACAAAACAACACTCAAACACAGAAAATACAATATTTTGGGTTAAACCCTTTGTCAAGTTAAAAGAAGTAAGTGGCTGAGCTCATGCAAACCTTGCGGTTGACGCAGCCACTCATAGAATAATAGAAACTCTGTCAGAACCTTGATTCAGCCCTATTCTCTTTTCAATACACTCGACTTCTCTCAGCTTTTTACATTGTATCAAGATTTCCCATATTTTTTTATATTCTATGCTCACTTATTCATATAAAGTGTCCATACCATTCCAATGCCTTCTCCATCCCAATCTCCAAGGATTCCTTTTTCACTATGCTACTAAACTTATTATTCTTACACTGAGCCTGAAAGGAGCAGAAAAACATGGGTTCAAACTCCAGATACTCTTGTAACAGCTGTTCTGCTTCCAAAAAAATTCTCTATTAGTATTTTAAAACTCTTTCTGCTGTCTCCCCCATTCAGTTACATCTCCATTGTTCCTTGCAGTTTCCTCAACATTAATGTAGCTGAGTAAATCATGTAAACAAATGTGCTTTTACTGTTTATTGATCTCTCTGACTCTAACAATGTAACTAAAAGCTATCTAGAAACAGCACAGATAATGCATAATTGCTAGTCCACAGATAAAACATAAGCTCTTAATCTCCGACATCCTTCCCACCCTGGTCAGTCTCCAGGAAGATGACCAGCTGAACAGGTCTGGTAATGAATCTTTCTTCTGATGTGGACTGCACAGCCGTTTGTATAAGCCCGTCTCTTCCAGTCTTCACCTCGTGAATTTTCACCTTCCTCCTCGTGACATTGCCGCACATCATCTTGGAGGAGGACAGCATCTCCTACTTTAAAGTCTGCTGGTTTCTTCCTATGATTTCCCATTTTGTGGAAATGTTGAAGAAACAACAAGTACTCCTTACTCCACAATGTCCAAAAGTGTTCTGCCAACAGCGTCAGGGGTTTGGAGTTACTTGTGGCTTCAATGCTGATCAACACTGTCTGCTGTCTTTTTATATCCAACATAGAGCATCCAAGCACCTTTCGTAGGTAGTGTTTAGTACAGCCATCTATTCGCTCCCACAATCCTCCCCACCAAGCCACATGTATCACAATAAACTTCCACAAGGTTTCTTGCTGGACGAGATGTTGACAAGTTTTCTTTGCCAACACATCCGCCAGCTCCTTATTGGTGAAATGAAAGGCGAGAGCATTGTCCCTGCAAATCGTGTGTGGTATGCAATGTATGGCTCTCTAGAGCTTGTAGAAATCTTTCAGTGCTAATGTCAAGTCATGGCGTTGTCACTATCTTCATGGGAGAAAGTCTATTTTTGCTACAAACCAGCTGAACTGTAGTTACGCCATTGAGATTCTAAGCAAAATGGACCATGTGGCCATGGTCTGCAGCATGTTTGGCTTCGTTGTTGGCCCCTCCACTACTTTATCCGCAAGGACTGCATGGTTGATAAAGAATGTATCAGTTGTAGTATTTTCTGCTTTGATTTCTCTTTCCACAGTCATCCAAATTTCTTCTAGCTGTGCCGATTTTGCGTCATTGTCTGTGGAGACCAACGTCGAAGGATGTGTGGGAGCAGTGACTCGCCTGTCAGACTTATCCTTAGCTAGTTTGGTCTTCCTGTTCAACACATCCCCCGCATGGTCGTAGTCTCGAATCAGTAGAATTTCTTGCCCATCTTTCTCCTCTTTCTTCAGTCTTATTTCTCCCCTGTCCAGCTTCGTATCTACTTGAAGGGCAGCTGCTGTGCAAGGAAACATTTCTAAGCTGTAGTCTCCTTTCATTTTGTAAGTTGGCATGGCACCCTGTACCTCATCATTCAGAAATTCCATCAGCTGTGTAATGTTGCTTTTGGGAACCCCTTGTCTCCTGGAGTAGATAATCCAGTGTCGGACGATGTCAACAGGAAAGGCACGTAATATCTTTGGAGCTAACAATCTCCCGCAGTCACCAATCTTTTCGCCCAAGGCCCGCAAGGCTTGAATTCTTCTACTGTATTTAATGTATGTTACATTCAAAGATTCAGGGGATACCTGTAACACAGGCTTTAGCCCTTCAAGGTAGTCTAGATGGGCTTGTATAATATGATTCTTGTTCCTGTAGCACGAAACAAGAATCTTCTTTGTTTCCTCATAGGCGTCAGCAGTCACTGGTCGACTAAGTTTGTAGGCTTGCCTTTTAAGTAGACGTGCGGAGAAACATGTTTGTCAATTGTAGAGACTGACTGGTTACTATTGACAGAGGACTGAAATGGTTCCCAGGACCTTAACCACTTCTCTACATGGCCGGAGAATGGCTCCAATCAAATGGTCAGTAACTTGACAGCTTGATGTCGCTATCACATGTTGAACTGTAGCAGGCATCACAGATATGACTGGCGAAATGTTCAGTTCTTCAATCTTTCACTTTGCTAAGAGAGCAGTTCTTAAGGCTATGTCCAGAAAATAATGTATTTTGTCATCAAGTAGTATCGTTTCACTTAATGCTTCTTGAAGTATTGTCAAATTGTATTCGTTGTCATCTTCGGAAGTCTCATCATTAATAGCAGAACTGAATTTAGTTATTAATAATTTCTGTCGTCTGTTTGCGCCTCAGATTATGTAGCTGGGCATTTTCAGTCAAATTCAAACAACTCTTTACTTCGTTGACATCCTAAAAGTTTGGCAGATAGTCACAAGATGGTGTTTATGTTGTTTTGTAAATAATGTAGATCTCTTCAAATCGGCGTTGACTTGATCTAGTTCATCAATTGGCTGTAAGATGCCGTTAATGCAAATTGTCGTTGTTAAATTTTTATTATCTCAGATTACACACGTTTTAAAATGAAAACCATTTCTAGTATGCACTGCAACTAAATTATTATTTCCGTGTAATACTCTTTTAAAACTTACATGAGATAGATAACAGGAGGGAAGCTGCTGTTCAATTTACTTCCCTCAAAATACATCTTCATATGGAAGTCGGGCTCCATATTAAATTCCTTTCATTGTATAGTAGCTTCGCTTTCTACCCGATATTTCGGCACCATAAAATGTAGCAGATGAAATCATATAAACAAGCTTGCTTTTACTGTTAATCAATCACTCTGTCTCTAACAACATAAATATAAGCTAACTAGAAACAGAGTCCACAGATAATGCATAATTGCTGGTCCACATATTAAGCGTAAGCTCTTAATCTCTTACAAATAATTCCCAGGTATTTAGAACTCTTCATTTTCCTTAGTGGTTCTTCTGTCATAATTATCCTGCTTAATCTTAATTTCTGATTGTAGTCATATACTAACTTTTCTTTGCATTAAATTCAATCACATTTAGCCCCAAAATATTTTCCCATATTTCTATCTGAGGGCCAATCTCCCTTCTATATGGTAGAAGACTGACAGTGTCATGAAGTAGGGGATAGTCGGTGGAGGTATGTAGTATGAGTTCTTAACAACTATTACTATAAATGTGAAGGCCCTACAGGACTCCTGAGAAGTGGCAGCTAATGGAATTGTGGTGAATCTGTGATAAGCCCATCAAGTTAGTAATAGATGGATCATTGCTTTCAGAGCAAAATTAAGCCCCAGAAAGAATATCTCCATCAAAATTGACTACTAATTAGAATTATGCTGTAGTAGTGGAATAATTATTGGACACAATTGAAAGAAGAAAACTGGAATTGAGAGATTTTAAGGAAAGTTTGGATAGTTGTAAAAATGGTGTCGGTCCAGGGGAGAGAAAGTTGGGAAAGCTTAAACAAATTTTAATATTGGGAAAGGAAAGAAACCTTTATTTCGAAATAAAAAAAAAAAAATACTAAACCTGCGAACTAAAATAGGAAAGTGATGAAACTGAACAGGTTTTTAAAAAGAGTATGAGGAAGCAATATGACAATAGCGAACACATGAGACAACTAATCAGGGAAATAATAGCAGCAAAGAAGGAAGCCAGAGATATATTAATGAAAAATATTGTGTCTGGAGGAGTAACAATGAATGTTACAACTATAATTTTCAGTGGACATATGAGGAATAGGGAATTTTGGCAGTCTTAGATAGGGAAGAAGTTACAGAGAATATTTAAAAAAAGGTAGAAATAAAAACTGACTGGTTTGATGAGACCATTAGGGATTGTCATTCATGAAGGAGTCCATACAAGTAGAAATTATCAGACTAGGGATTTGAATACGTTAAAAAGTGTTAAGGTCATTAAATGGGTAATATTGTCACAGAACTATTGAAGATATGTGCATACAACACCACACCATATCTATTTACATTGAGTCTGGTGACAAACTATATACCAGAGCAAAGGAAATTTGGCCATAATTCTGCCATCGCAATAGTATTTGTCCCCCTCTTTTTTGCAAACTATTGACCTAGTTATTAGGAAGTTGTGGAGAGCTTGATAATTTAAAACTAATTTAACTGAAATAACACACACTTCCAGTTGGCAATTTCCTTGTACATATTTTTTTTTTAATCTAAAATTCTTTTAGTGCAATTTAACTGTCTCACTTCTACCTACACCTATCCAATGGCTACCGGTGCTCAGCAACATTCCACCACCTCACATTAGAAGGCAAAAGGTCCTAATCAAACTATGGTCGAGAATTCTGAACAACGAGGCTCTTCGCATCTATGGAGTTATTAGGGAATACACATCACGGCTGAAGTCACATCGTCCTGCCTGGAAGACTGCTGTCAGTCTAACATCTAACTCTTTCAGCCATACAGATAACTGGACTGTTGAATGGGCATAGTGAAAATTAGCAATCCCCGCTCAGAACTACCAGGATTCAACTTACTGCAGCCAATTTGGTGTAAATTAAATCTTATTAGATGTGGTACAGGAAGAACTGATTCAACTCTCCGCACCTGGGGCTGGGTAGATTCTCTGTACTGTGATTGCGTTGAGGTTTCACAAACTGTGTTGCAAATTGTGCAGGATTGTCCTGGTAGTCCGGAAGACTTAAATTTGACTGTGCCGGAGGCATAGCTCCTCAATGAATGGCTTAGTAGAAAGCTACGCTGGGCTATGTGGGTGAAGGGGTAGCTCCGGGCCGAGCCATGAAGTTACACATTCATATTGTTGCAATAAAAATAAGGTACAGAATACACAACAGCACATGGCTATTATTATATTAATTATCCCGGAATATAATTTAGATAACCTATATACTGACAGTGCCGCAAACGTTTGTGGTTGGGATTGTTTGGTGAACAGACGATGTCGTTTTCATTTAAATTTGTTGGAAAATATGTGAAAATCTTTAATTTACGAGTGCAACGAAATACTTCTTCCGCCAACCTATTTAGGTCGCAATGACAGGAGGGATAAGATTCGAGAAATAAGATGTCGTACTGATTCATTTATGTATTCCTTCTTTCCTCATTCTGTTCAGGATTGGAAGGCACAGAATTGGGATTGGTGCTTAGCACCCTCTGCCACCCACAGTATTTGTGATTTGCAGAGTATAGATGTAGATGTAGACTGTGGATTGCTGCAGCCGCTGCATTACGATTCGAAAAACTATAGACATGCCGTACCCAGGCTCGAATTGGCTCACAGGTGTCAAGGCAATCAGAATTCGTATTGTTTTGATTATTTGAAATAAAGCTGTTTTGATTAGGATTACCTGCATGTGAATTTCAGTGCAGCTTTAATTATAGTGCTTGCTGAAGTATTATTTCAAGTTCTAAGTGTGGTGGGGGGAGGGGGGGGGGAAAGTGGCACTGTACAGTAAACTTTACAATGCTTGTCGAAAATGTTTTTCCAACGAGTTTTCACTATACAATGAGTTATAGAAAACTTTTAAGCAGATAACAGATAAAAGAATCATTCCTTGGTAACGTAGAAAGAAAGGTGACAGAATTGCAGGAAAAGAAAACAAAAATTTAGCTTCTCTTTAGTTTTTTTTTATGCAGTGGTTGTAGTTTGCTATATTTTATGAATTAATGTATAATGATAAATGAGATAAGCATGTTTTTAGTAACACCTCAAGAACAAATGGTCCCAGACTGTACCTGAGAAAGAGGTTGTTCCCAATAATTCATCATTTGCAGGAGCAGCTAGTGTCAACATTTCATTCTGAATATTTATAATAGAAAAGTACGCAATGCAACTAAGGAAAATGGAAGCGGCTTCTAGGCGATATAAATAAGAAAAGAAAGGGAAATTAACCCACCACATACCAAAGTGGACGGATGCGATGAGAGAACACTAATGCTGATAAACAACTACACAATATTTCGGCATCTGCCTTGCTCACAAATTTCTATTTGTGAGCAAGGCAGATGCCGAAATATTGTGTAGTTGTTTGTCAGCATTAGTGTTCTCTGATCGCATCCGTCCACTTTGGTATGTGGTGGGTTAATTTCCCTTTCTTTTCTTATTTAATAGAAAAGTACGCAATGCAAATATCAGTTGTGTTCATTATATATACAATAATTTTTAACGATAGTCTGCTGATAGAAAACAGTATGAAATGTCTTCCGGAATTGATATGGGAAAAGGCTACGTACCACATAAGGGGGAGGGAGGGGGTATTGACAAGGAAATAGCCACATTAGGCTACTTGGGGGTTGAACGGAGATCAAAGTGGAGCCACATAGTTTATGGACCCTCTCTTATCTTACAAATCTCTTAATACCTTCCCCTTTGTTATCTAACATAACCATAGAAATTTCTAGATACATCATTCAGTGATCCTCATGCCCCCATAAAATTTTTCATGAAACCATCCTGATCTTCCGTCTTTGCTGCTATTAATTCCCCGTTTAGTTGTTTCAAGTGTTCATTGTCGTGTTTCTGTCTCTCTGGTGTGTTCTCTTTGTACCAACCTCTTTATTCTTCTCATCTCACTATTGGGTTAGGTAGTTTCTGTTCTGTTCTTTCTTCGGTTTTGTAATAATAATTTATTCCTCCATTTTTATCATCTCCTTAAATTGATTGTTCCCACTTCAAACCAACTTTACTTGAGATCTTGTTCCACATGCCAAACATTCCCCTGAAATATTTCTTCAGTTCTGAAATATTTGCATTTTTATTACTGTACCAATTATGATCACACACAACAGAACAGCTTTGTGATCACTATTTCATTTCATCTCTAGAGACTCCACTCTTATAATGAGGCTTTATTGGGAATATACCCTTACTTTAGATGACTATAATTTTGAAAACAGGTACATAACTGTTATTTATTTGACTGATACATTGCACGATTACGTATGTTTCTCTGAATTTTTAATAAACTTCATTGTTTCTTATCGTCTCCCAAAAAAATTCTTAGGTTATGCTTTAACCTAGTTCTTATAACTGATACAGATAAAATAACATAAACATTGAATACCCTTCTCCTTAGATGAATTTCTGAATCTAGTTGTCGTAAATAAACAAAAAGCAACATGAAGAAACGATTGCAATATGGTGGCTGTTGATTCGCTAGTGACGGCTGGCACATGACCATTCTCTAGCTATAGACAACGTGCGCAGACTCCAGACAATGCATTTTATATAAGAGGATGACAAGCTCATTTTGGCATGACATACTGTGGACACGATAGGTAAAGGTTTCACCTTCCTTAATCTATCCCCGAAGGAAGTGAGGATAATGAGCTTCAAAACCTAGATCATGCTTTTGTACAGTATGATGGGAAAATATGGGGCCCGCATCAAATTTGGGAGTTGTAGATGTTGGAAAGAAAGGCAGGTGGCAAATCGACATAGAACACACTCAGTAAGTCATTTGATAGAGAAACTGTGTTGGAAGTCATTGCAAGATTCGACAGCTGACAAAAGTGCTGGGTGAGTACAGAGTGTACATTGGTGCTTAGTTATTAACTTCATAAAAATAAATAAATAAAATAGAACTATAGGAACATAAAAATTACCACTTCTGTAATCTGGCATCTGATATCAGACTTGAGAGAGTAGGTAAAGGAATCATGTTTCGAATTGTCAAGCAATGCTGAAAAATTTGCCTTGTATGGTGAAAAAAATTTTTTTTTTTACTGTCATAATTGTGCAGGGTGGTTGCACCGGCTGTTGTGTTGTTCAGGCCTCGCCTTATGGTAAAGTTACAAAGATACTGCATTATAAATGTTAATGGTTTGCTTCTAGAAGAAAAACAAAAGGACTGAGGGTGGTGGTGTAACGGCTAGCATTCTGGCTTCGCATTTGGGAGGACGGCGGTTCGAATCCCCGTCCGGGCATCCAGATTTGGGTTTTCCTTGGTTTCCCAAATCACTCCAGGCAAATCCCGGGATGCTTCCTTTAAAAGTCCATGGCCGAATTCCTTCCCATTCCTTCAACAACGTACTGCTATTATAATACATATTTGTGTAGTGGAAAAGTGGGTGTGTTGGTATATTTCCATCAGGCTGTAAGCTCCTTCACAATAAGTAAGTCCCATTAAGGTCCATATACATCTGAAAGAGGCAATGCATTAACTGGACCCAGGCGTGATGAGAATATTATTGTATAGGCATGGCAAATTACCATTTGCTATTCGCTGAATGACCTGAGGCAATTCGAATACTGCCCTCATTTTTAACCGACTTCAAAAAAGGAGGAGGTTTTCAATTCATCTGATTTTTTTTTTTTTTTTTTTTTTTTTTATGAATGTTCAGTGATATCTTTGCCAATTTTGAACCGATTTAAATGAAATTTTTATAGTGGTTAGAGTATACCTCCAAAGTGGTCCCATATGAATTTCATTGAGTAACCACCCCTTAACGTTTATACAAACCCACACTTTTTATCCGATTTTGATGTAACTTTGGAAATGTATAGTAAAAAATAAACAGAAAAATACTGTCAACTTTTGGTTTGAAAAAACCGAACCCCTCTCCCCCTATCCACCTTTTAATTTTTGCCAATGTTCCTTATACAAAGCCAAAGTCGACACCATTTAACTGATCTCCATTAAAGTTGGTATATACATGTAATTTTTCATGGAAAAGGCTTCTGACCCAAAAAATAAAAAAACACCCCTCTCTCCCTCTACACCCCGTAATTTTTATACAAACCCACATTTTTTATCCGATTTCAATGGAACTTTGGACATGTATAGTCAAAAATAAAGAGAAAAATGATGTCAACATTTGATTTAGAGAAACCAAACCTCTCTCCCCCTTTTCACCCCTTTAATCTACACAAAGCACAGTTTCTATCTGACTCTGAAGAAAATTTGCACACGTATACTTTAAAAAATACATAACAATTGTGTTTAAATTAGGTTGCCCAACCCCTCTTCCCTTCTACCCCCACCCCTCCTAATTTCCAATTTTCTTTATAGATACCTACCGTTTTCATCAGATTTTGATGGAACACTGCAAATGTATACTTAAGAACAAAGAGAAACATTCTGTTTACAAAACCCAACCGCTCACTCCCTTACCCCATTTAATTTTTGTAAATGTTCTTTACACAAAACTACAGTTTTTATCTGGTTTCGATGGAACTTTGCACATGTATACTTTACAACAAAGAGAAAAATACTATCCACACTACCTTAACAAAAACCAAACTACTATTCACCTCCACACCCCTTAATTATTTTTTTATACAAACCTAAAATTTTTATATGATATCAATAGAAATTTACAAACGTATACTTTAAATCAACCAGAAAAGACAGTCTACATTTGGTATAGAAAATCCCAATCCCTCTTCTCCTTTACCCCCATCGCTTATAATTTCCAATGTTCTTCACAAATTCCACAGTTTTAAGTACCGTCAAAATCAATTAAGCTATTTTTAAGTCATTGCAGAATATATATAAAATGTATGTGTCCTAATGTCTCAACATGTACTTCAGATTTCAACTTGGACCCTGAGCTTTTACGTTGTGAAAACCAATTAAATATCTATATTTTCTGTGTGATGCCGGAACGAACAGATGTATTCCAGAGACAGGTTTAAGTATGTGGTATGTATTAATGCCCAGATGTTACATGTTTCGATTATCGAGCAGCAGCTTAAACAGATGTTATGATTAGATCGAAACACAGCCTGGATCAAAATGTAAACTGACATTCCTTAACACAGCATCCAATTAATCCCATTCTGAAAGTTGTTGTAGTGACAATTTTTTTAAAAGCATTCGCTTTAACCACTGAGCTACCAGGAAGTTCGCAACTTGAGAACTGCTGCAGCATATTTAAATACAACTTAACTATAATACCACTAAAAAATTAAAAATGAAATAGTTGTTTAAAAAACATAAAAACCGCCTTCAAAAAAAGGGCACTAAAAATTTTAAAATAACTTTATGCCTTGCTTAGAAGAAAGTAAATTTAAATGGACAATATTTTACATTACTGTTATTGAAATTTTTACATTAATTAGTTCTTTTTGGAGTCGGTGCCAGCCAAAGCAAGAAAAAAGATAAAACAATAATAAATAACAATAATACATAAAAAATCATGTTACTACTTACCTACAATTTTTGCTGAAGCCACGATATAATTTCAACTTTTCTTTAGTTATTGATGAGGATTTTTTTTCTGTGCTTTGGGTGATAACTTCTGTTACACATTATTAGGACACACCCTTTAAAAAATCATTCCCTGAAACTCTTGATGATAATTGCTAGATCTTTTAGACTTCAACAAATCCATTAGTCATTGACCGAAAAAGCCTTTACCTACAGGAAGTCTGAGGCCATCATTTTGTCTAAAGTTCTGGTAAATAAACTTCCTTATGTGATTTTGATTTACCCACATCTCATCAAGGTAGTTGATAGGTTGAAGAAGATGTTATTTCTTCAAATTATGCATTTTTCTTAAAAATGAGGCTCATGATCTAACAATGTCTGACCTTTCCATTTGAAAATGTCAACCTTCATTAATTTTTTTGTATCAATTTAAGTTTTTTGAGTACTTTATGATAACAATTGACGCCTCCCATCCAGATAATTTTCTCTTCCAGTACCTCTCAATTTTATTACGATGGGATATTTACCCAATCATAAAATTCTAATACAGAATATCAAATGACATCTATCTGGAAGTGATCCATCTCTGTGACTGATTTTTCTTGTCCGTGACACACATCTTTTGGGGCAGCATTGCCCACAGAGTGTGGAAAAGTGTGGAAAAGTTCTAGTAGTTGTTACAATTCCTTCCAGTTCAGTATTAGAATGAATGTTTTTGTTTGGAGAAGAAAAAGATTGTCTTGGGACACATATATAGGCTTTGCTACATATACACTGTACTTTTTGTGAGGATGTGTCATGTGCCTTTGCTGTTATACTTTGCAGTTCCCCAAAAGTTCATTAACTTTCTTGTATCTTAAATTGTATATTTCAAAAACAAATCTTTTTGAATGTTGCCCGAGATAACAATTATCTGATGCCATTTCACTGACCGCGTTCGGTTACAATGTATTCATGGCGATACACATTACAATACTACCTGGAATTTGCCAGTCGCCTGCCTGGACACAATGTTCTGCTTTGAGGGGTAGGGAAAATGAGAGACAGGTAAAATGAGGAGCAGGGCAACTGAAAAATGACCTAGAATTGCCAGTTGAATGTGAAGAGAGTATAAGAGCTCTTCAGTCTAACAATCACATATGTAACTAGAGACCTAACATTCCTATGCAGATCCACTGAGAATGAAGTATGGAAGACCACGAATAAAATTTGTTTGTGTGTTTCGTACAACACTGTGCAATGCGGTACTTCATGACCAGTTATTAACACCATGTTTTACATGATAGTTTCATGTCATGTAATTAATAATGTTGCAGTTTAAAGAAACCATATTAGCTCTGGTTCTTCTATATTTGATGAAAGGCATAATCCAGAAATTTCATTGGGTTACCTACTATTCTTGTTTTGTTGTTCTTAGTCTTCAACTTAAGTTTTTTTGTGGTTTCACTCTTTGTACTCATTTAACAAAAGTATATCAAACATTAAAAATAATAGGAAGTATTTAACACTCAACACAGATGATAAGAGTTTATAGATTTCTTTAGGATATTTTTATCAGCAGATAAACTTTAAATGCATTGGGTGGGATTCCGATTTTTGTTACCGATTCTTTATTTTAAATACAAGCTTTAATTATCTCTGGTGGTTCCTTATTTAAGTGTTTCTTTATTTAAATTTGTTTCCTTTCACACCTGAAACAATGTTAACCATGTCATAAGAGATACACATTTTCATTAAAGTGCCTTGAAAAGCATGGCTAAAGGCAAAAGCACCAGGCCTAGATGAAGCAAATGTGGATATGATCAAAGCAGCACCAATCTATGGACTTCACTGGATATATAAAGTAATGAACACCATCTGGAAAAAAGAAAAAGTCCCATCTGGCTGGACAAAGGGAATCATAGTACCAATTTTTAAAAAGGGTAGCTGAAGAAAGTGTAACAGTTACAGAAGAGTAACACTTACATCGAACGGCCTCAATAAAAAAAAAAGTGTACATATATAGAAGTTAGGCTGAGGAAAGTCATCGAACTGTAGCTTGAAGAAGAGCAGTATGGATTTAGACCTAACAGCTCAATAGCAGATCTCATTTTCACTGGTCGGATGAACATGGGAAAACATTGACAGAAGGGAAGAGATGTCATCTTTATTTTCTTAAATACTGAAAAGCCTATGACAGCATACCTAGAGATAAACTTTGAGAATGTCTTCCCAAACGAAAGGTACCACAGAACTTGATCACCAAAGTTAAAATGCTTTGAGAACTTCCAAAGCTGCATCCAAATTGGAGACTGCTATTCAGACCGGTTTGTGACTACCAAAGATGTTCAGCAAAGTAGTGCACTATCATCGTTGTTGTTCATTACTGTAATGGATGAAATTATGAAGAGAGTAAAACAGCAAATCAACCCTGATGACTTCAAATCATTTGTATTTGCAGATGATGTTGTGATTTGGGGATATGCAGAAGTAGTAGTAAAACAGAAAATGTACATCTGGAATAAGCATTTGAAGGAATTTGGACTTCAAATAAGACTTACAAAAACTGTGGAAATAGCTGTCAGAATATGTATCCTAATATTTATCTGGCTGAAAAATTTAATCAGGTTGTAAATTTTCAGTATTTGGGCAGTAAAGTGACTTCTGACAGATGATCCCAGAACGAAATTACTAACAGGGTACAGAAGCAGCCCAGTTCTATCATCAAGTTAGGCAGCTTCTGTCGGACAAGCCTATTCCAATTACAGCCAAACTGTCACTGTATAATAGATACTTCTTACCCATTACAACATACAGCTTGGAAATATGTACCACTACCAGTAGAGTTGAAAGCAGACTCCAGGTGGCAATGTTTCTGAGATCAATGGTACAGAAAATCAGAAGAGACAAGATCAGGAATGAAGTGATCTGTAAAGATATCCCAATCAATGAAAGCACCCCTAGATTTACTAAAATGTAAAGATTTTGTTGAATAATGATTTTTTGTTTTGTTTTGTTTGAAAGACATCATGGGTTCTGAGTCAGATTTTGATTCTGATGCCTGATTTTAAGGCGGTGATTTTGTGATCTGGTTGGTTTTGGGTTGAAAAGTGAAACTGAACTAGAAACAAACCTGAATGATATGATTTGATGGAAGTTTGTCTAGGAATGACAATTTAATACTACCAAGAAAGAGTAAAGCATATTATTGATCCACATAAATAAATACTGCTTTGATGATAATTTTCAGTTTGAAAAGAGAAGTAGTGAATTTCATTTGAGGTGCTGTAAATGAGTAAAGCATTATTATAAAGGATGTTTAGAAAAAATAGTGTAGTATATTTCATATGTTGATGTTGATATTGGCATCAGTGTTGGTAAAGATGGATTTAGTAGGAAGAAGAGCGCAGGTTATGGCAACCCATTTGGGAAGTGCAGGGTATGTTCAGTTTTGGGTGGTGGGTGAGTAAGTAACTAGGGTAAAGATGGGAGGTCATGTTTACTGATGTGGTTAATGTTGGGGAGAAATGGTAGCATATATGGCTCTATTGGTTGTAAGGTAGTCTAGAAATTTTGTAACTGCATAGCAAAATTTGTTTATAGAACAGCAAGTTCAATTAAATATCATTGCAGATCAGTTTTAAAGTCCATTTGCTTACATAATTCAAGTCATAAATCAGATTAAACAGTTATAGAAGGTCAGAACGTAATATTAGCATGTTTGGTATTTCAGATTCAGATTTCATAAAAGAAAACATTACCTTTACTATCTGAGCCATTTTAGACTAAAATAAAAGAAGTTAGGAATATTATAGGTAGAAGGTTTCCTTGAAGAGATATAAAACTTCGAAATTTGGAATTTGCAGGAAGTTAAGTCGAAATGGGAAATTAGTTAAACTAGAGGGAAATTAATTCAAAGGAGAAATTATGTTTAAATTGAAGAAGATTTTTTTCTAGAAATGACGCTACTATTGGTTTTTGAATTGATGCCATATTTTGGCTGATATGTGAAGTATAAAATTATGGAAAAACTAATTAATATAGCTTCTTCCATTAGCGGTAACGTGAGAATTTGAACACAGAAGAATATTTTCTGATTTAGACATAATAATAATAAAAAAACCATTTAAGAGCTGTTGTTACAATTGGAGAGTAATGATTTCTTATTAGAAAAGGGGACGTAGAATCGTTTAAAACATGTTTCGGAGCTGTAACTTAAGTATTTTAAAAGATATCAATTTCAAGATTATAACAATTTCCGTTCAACCTGTTAGATAATAGTAAACAAGGTGATCTTGATGCCAAATGAAAGAGCAATAAATTGGAAACAGATTAAAAGTTACTTCAGCTTCGTAATTTTAAAACTGTGGTAGTTAGAAACATTTGTAGAATAGCACAGAAAATAATTTTTTGCAGCCAAACTATTTTAGTTTTGAAATTTTTATAAGGGTTGAAATTAACATTTATTTGTCAACCTAGCTACTATCAAAATTTCAGACAGATAGGAATTTATTTAGGAACTTTGAGGAAATCAGATAACGAAATCCAGGAACGCAGAGGACTGATCAGAATGTGGGACTGTTTTCATGGGAAAGAGGAAAATGAAGGATTCACACATGTCTTCTATAAATAGCGGCCCTACTCACGCAGTCTTTGAAAATCAGAGCATGACCACGCTACTTGGTAGTGCGATCTGGGTGTGAAGCGAGGTGGAAGTAGATGCCTGGCATGCATGTTGAACTGTGAGGCTATTGTGTGACGAAAATAACATAGCTCATGTGAATGTAAATTAAGGGTCGAATGTGTTAATTGTACCTGCAGTTAAAATTGTTTGGTCATGTACGATGCCATAAGTTTGTGACTTTATAATTTTTGGAAGTTTTTTTACAGTTTGAATAGCAACAGTGACTTTTAATGAATATCTACTTTTCCTAAGTTGAGGTTAGATCAATTTAGGTGGCGGCTGTGTTTCAGTAAAGCACGAACTGTATATCCAAAGACAAAAGCTCATGGTTAGAATCAAGGCTGAACTGTGGAACCCCCCACTAAACTTTCCGTCTTACATGGTGTGGGGTGGAAGTGAAGGCACTTGCTTTCAAAAGTTCACTGCTCTGGTCCTGGGTTCAAATCCCGATGGGTGCAGGAATTTATAAGAACTGTTTTTGATCATGTGAGCTACGCCAGGTTATTCAGTGGTTCAGATTCCAAATTAAACTGTAGGCCCTTTTGCCTCTGACAGAATGGCTTAATATGCCTTATTTTGGAGGATCCAACCGTCCTTCGGGTTATGGATTAAGTTAGTTTTACAGTAACATCATTCTGTGTTAAATGAAAAAATAATGCTCTTGATGCATAAATTGAGTTTCTGAAAAAACTTACTTTTGTGTTGAAACGATATATTGTTTATGTTGATAAAAATTATATCAAGATTTTTTTTTTTGTTGTTTCCAGGCTCAGAAGCAGAACAGAATACAACGCTGTGGTGCTGTACATGCACTTACATCAATATCTTCCTATTTTGGTGAAAGTCTGCCCGTGAGATTACCGAAGTTGTGGGACTATATTGTTGGTAAATTATTGCAATCAGTTGACCCCGACCACTTTGGTAAGATCTTACTACCAGCAGCTAAGAGTTTTTAAAAAATGAATTACTAGTTCTTATTTAATTTTTAAAACAATTGAATTATTCTATTTCTTTATAACATCAAAAACATCCACAAATTATAGTCCTGTGTACCATAATCAGCTAGGCTGGAAAACGAACAGGATGCTAAAAATTTATTTTGAAAGAATACAAATTTTGCAGCAGTAAATTGGACACAACATTCTTAGTCCCTCCGAGGTGAGCAGTCCTTGCTCTCATTGTTCTTGAATCTTATTGAATTCCACCTCAATCTTCTGGCTGCATAAAAGTGTTGCGTTGTAGGTTGTAAACTTATTCTTACAATTTCATTATTTTATTGGTGCTCGACTCTAGAAGGGTAATGTTTGGGGGGGGGGGGGATGACTTGTTAAATTAAAACTTGACTGGGAAAGACATGTCAGGTGACAAGTCTCAATGTTAATCAGGTGTATATTTAGAGAAATTAACTCATCACCTATCAAGGTGGTAGGAGGGCTGTTGAAAATGAAAAACGCAACACAACACAACACAATCACAAAAACTCCATATTTTTAGTGATGCCTACATCGTCCGAGAAGGGGATGTAACACCTGGTATGGTCAGCGAGTGTGCCTGCAGGAAACTTGAATCAAATGATTTTACTCTGGACAATTTGGTTGAAAGTAAGGACGACAGTGAGAGATCACATACCAATCTTTTTGGAAACAGGAAAAACAAAGTAATAATGAAATAATATGCTCAGAGAGAAATATGATGATTATTATAAAACAATGTTGATACCTACAAATAGTTTAAAAAAAAAAAAGATGTGGTACGAGATAGAAGCGATTATTATCCGAGATTGGGGCCTAGAAGATGTCTTGAAGCCAGAATGTGTTGAAAGAGCAATTCTCATCTGTAGCGTTCATATGAGAAGGACTCTGATGGCTGTGACTATGAAGTACTTATCAAGGTCTCTGCAACTGTGGGCACTGATATGGGAGGGAGGCTACTGAGTGGTCTAAATTTTGGCATGTAGTCACAAAAGTTGGGGGTGGCAAAAAAAAAAACAAAATATGTTCTTCAATATAAGTCCAGTTACCTCAATATTTAAATTAATAAGCCGGAAGGAGATCATTAGAGATGAGCAAGCCAGCATTTAGGTTTAATTTACTCTATAAAACAAAAATACTATTTTCAATGACATTATTATGAAGCTAGATGATGATCTAAAGTTAACCGTGATTTGTATGGTTCTTTCTTCCCCTGGCTTTGTTGAGTATCAATGGGGCCATTGGTGAATTATACATCACATGCATTTATATTGTTCTACACAGTACCAAGTAGAGGCTTCTCTGAGAGACATATCCAACTTCATGTCATGTGCACATACAAATGTTGTTCATTGACTCGGTAACTTGCAGCTTATTTCTCCCACTATGGGAGCATGAACTGGAATGCTCCTCTACTGCTGGCTTGAAGGGGTGCCTTAACCAGTGGAGCCTTGAAATTAGACTTTTTCACAGCCTACTGGCACTAGCATCACCTCAAACTAGAGGCATCAGCTGATGCAATGGAAATTAACTTATTATACCCCTTTTGTCCTATTTTGTCAGTGAATTTAAATTATTTGACCCAAGCATATTCTTTCATAACATTAAAAAACAAGAAACCAAGAGACGATTTAACTGATCTCCAGTACAGATTTTCAGCAGGAAGCGCCTTTATCAAACATGTTGTTATAATTCGTGCTAACACTCTGGCCTCACATTTGGGAGGACGCCTGTTCGAATCCCCACCTGGGCATCCAGATTTGGGTTTTCTATGGTTTCCCCAAATCACTGCAGGTGAATACGGGGATGCTTCCTTCAAAAGGCCATGACCAAATTCCTTCCCATTTCTTATCCCCAGACACATCCCATCTCTAAAGACCTCAACGTCAATGAAGTGTAAAGCAATTAGTAAAAAAAAAAAAATGCCTTTTGTGCACTCCACTGTCATACGCAGGAAATCCCAGGTTCAAAAAATAGACATCCTTAAATTTTTACCTGCACTGAGTGCAAAGATTCTTCACAGCTATAAGTTCTAGTTATCCAAAGCAATTTATGCACAATCCAGTAAAGTAATGAACGATTAAGCCTCCTAGATCCAATAAAGTGGGGATAATTTAAAGCCTGTAGTATTGTAAAATGATGACTTTAGCATAAACTTGATATTAAAAATACCCTTCAAGTTGAAATAAAACCAATATAACAAGACTTAAAAACTGAAGGTTGAAAAAATTAAATCTGATTGAAACTGCCAGTAACATTTTCTCTTAGAATACAGGAAAAGAGAAGCATTTTAAGGTAGCATTATTTTAGTCTGAAATTTTTATTAAAGGCAGTAGAGCAGTTTAAAAGTTTCTTCACCATGTGCTCATCATGACATAAGCATGGAGCCAGTGGTCAATCGAAAACACATTAGACAATGAAAAGTTGGTCATTTAAATAGATAAATTAAACGATGGTAATATGTTGTTAACACCCAGGAGCACTTACTGAAAAAAAAATAGAGCTGGTAAATAAACCGTAAGTATGCTTTTTAGAGGAATAAAGAAATTCAACTTAAAAAAAAAAGAAATGAAGAAAAAAGAAAGCTGAAAATATGATTAAATGATAGCCAAAATATGGAGTTTATATTCTGACAATCGGAGACTTCAAATAAGGGTGCAACTTTACCCCCTTACGCCAGTTTGGAGGAGAGCATGGTTCACACTGGTTGTCTTCATGGTTGGAGCAATAGTAATTAGACTTGTAAAATTTTCAACAGGTAACTTTGGGAGATGGAATATTTTTCGACAAAAGTGGTATTTAGAAATTTTCCCTATGTTCAACCTCAGTATTGAAACTTTGAAAATATTGTGGCAGAATTAAACACAGAAATTTCTCAAGCATTTCTTCAGGGACGAAATTTGAATTTATTAGGAAATGAGCTAAACTTTAACAATGACTTTTACGTGAGTTTGGTGATTTCGTTGAAGTATTTCGGAGTGAATGTGAAGTCGTGTTTTGTGGTTACCTGTATTCTTCAAATAAGGATTTTGAATGTCCAATGCAACATAAGGATTTATAACTTATTATATAATACCAGTTTTTAGTGTGAACATTTGACAAACGTATGGAGTAACTTTCAGCAGTAACTTTTTATTTTTGATGTATCACCTTTCACTATTTGGTGTAGTGAAATGGAAAAACAGATTGGCATCAAGATTACAAACTATGCATTAACTTTATACAATATCAAATAATCCTGTTGCATCCCACAATTACAGTTAATTCAGTTATCTTGCCATAACCCCAAGCAAGAAGTTGTTTTACAGCATAAAGGTGAAAAAAAAGTTCCCAATTATATGAATTAACTAGCTGGTACCCACGACTACGTTCGTGATTGTAAAGAATTCATATTGACAGCTATAGACATCTAACCACCCTAGTGCACGATGGGAGACTCGATACTATTACCACACACAAGTACCAGTCTTCTGCGCTATGTAGTTCCGGCAGCAAGGTAAAATTTACGGATACACACAAGTCTTTGGATAAAACACGAAAACATTCACGATCGACCAATTTCAAACACCATATCTCACAAACTCCCACAGTTACAGAATTTCGGCCAACGTTGTGATCGATGGGAAACTCTGTGTTACTACCACACACAAACGCCAGTAATCTGCGATTGATAGTTTTCACTTAAAAGTGATACACCGTGACACATGCGTCTTTGGCAGAAATATGAAATTGCCGCAGGTCGACCATTTTCATCCCCCATATCTTCCACACCCCCCTAGCTACAGACATCTAACAACCATAGTGCACGACAACAGACACGATTCTACTACCACACATAAACACCAATGCTCTATGCTATGTAGTCGTGGTAGAAAAGTGAAATCTGCGGAGACACATGCCTTTCGTCGAAATACGAAAATATCCTTGGTCGGCCACTTACAACCACCATATCTACCACAGTACCACAGTTTCTAAAAATTTGGCCGCTGTTGTGATCGAAAGGTGACTCTGTGCTACTACTACACACAAACGCCAGTTATCTGTGATCTATAGTTTTCGCTGAAAAGTGATACACCATGACACTTTTGTCTTTGGCAGAAGTATGAAACTGCCACAGATCGAACACTTTCAACCCTCATTTCTCCCAAACCCCCATAGCTACCGACATCTAACAACCATAGTGAACTACATTAAGATACGATTCTACTACCAAACACAAACACCAATGCTCTATGCTATGTAGTTGTGGCAGAAAAGTGACATATGCGGAGACAGTCGAAATACGAAAATATCCTTGGTCGGCAACTTACAACCACCATATTTACCACAGTACCACAGTTTCTGAAATTCGGCCGCTGTTGTGATCGAAAGGTGACTCTGTGCTACTACTACACACAAACGCCAGTTATCTGTGATCTATAGTTTTCGCTGAAAAGTGATACACCATGACACTTTTGTCTTTGGCAGAAGTATGAAACTGCCACAGGTCGACCACTTTGAACCCCCATTTCTCCCACACCCCCATAGTTACCGACATCTAACAACCATAGTGCACTACATGAGATACGATTCTACTACCAAACACAAACACCAATGCTCTATGCTATGTAGTTGTGGCAGAAAAGTGACATATGCGGAGACAGTCGAAATACGAAAATATCCTTGGTCGGCAACTTACAACCACCATATCTACCACAGTACCACAGTTTCTGAAATTCGGCCGCTGTTGTGATCGAAAGGTGACTCTGTGCTACTACTACACACAAACGCCAGTTATCTGTGATCTATAGTTTTCGCTGAAAAGTGATACACCATGACACTTTTGTCTTTGGCAGAAGTATGAAACTGCCACAGGTCGACCACTTTGAACCCCCATTTCTCCCACACCCCCATAGTTACCGACATCTAACAAACATAGTGCACTACATGAGATACGATTCTACTACCAAACACAAACACCAATGCTCTATGCTATGTAGTTGTGGCAGAAAAGTGACATATGCGGAGACGGTCGAAATACGAAAATATCCTTGGTCGGCAACTTACAACCACCATATCTACCACAGTACCACAGTTTCTGAAATTCGGCCGCTGTTGTGATCGAAAGGTGACTCTGTGCTACTACTACAGACAAACGCCAGTTATCTGTGATCTATAGTTTTCGCTGAAAAGTGATACACCATGACACTTTTGTCTTTGGCAGAAGTATGAAACTGCCACAGGTCGACCACTTTGAACCCCCATTTCTCCCACACCCCCATAGTTACCGACATCTAACAACCATAGTGCACTACATGAGATACGATTCTACTACCAAACACAAACACCAATGCTCTATGCTATGTAGTTGTGGCAGAAAAGTGACATATGCGGAGACAGTCGAAATACGAAAATATCCTTGGTCGGCAACTTACAACCACCATATCTACCACAGTACCACAGTTTCTGAAATTCGGCCACTGTTGTGATCGAAAGGTGACTCTGTGCTACTACTACAGACAAACGCCAGTTATCTGTGATCTATAGTTTTCGCTGAAAAGTGATATACCATGACACTTTTGTCTTTGGCAGAAGTATGAAACTGCCACAGGTCGACCACTTTGAACCCCCATTTCTCCCACACCCCCATAGTTACCGACATCTAACAACCATAGTGCACTACATGAGATACGATTCTACTACCAAACACAAACACCAATGCTCTATGCTATGTAGTTGTGGCAGAAAAGTGACATATGCGGAGACAGTCGAAATACGAAAATATCCTTGGTCGGCAACTTACAACCACCATATTTACCACAGTACCACAGTTTCTGAAATTCGGCCGCTGTTGTGATCGAAAGGTGACTCTGTGCTACTACTACACACAAACGCCAGTTATCTGTGATCTATAGTTTTCGCTGAAAAGTGATACACCATGACACTTTTGTCTTTGGCAGAAGTATGAAACTGCCACAGGTCGACCACTTTGAACCCCCATTTCTCCCACACCCCCATAGTTACCGACATCTAACAACCATAGTGCACTACATGAGATACGATTCTACTACCAAACACAAACACCAATGCTCTATGCTATGTAGTTGTGGCAGAAAAGTGACATATGCGGAGACAGTCGAAATACGAAAATATCCTTGGTCGGCAACTTACAACCACCATATCTACCACAGTACCACAGTTTCTGAAATTCGGCCACTGTTGTGATCGAAAGGTGACTCTGTGCTACTACTACAGACAAACGCCAGTTATCTGTGATCTATAGTTTTCGCTGAAAAGTGATACACCATGACACTTTTGTCTTTGGCAGAAGTATGAAACTGCCACAGGTCGACCACTTTGAACCCCCATTTCTCCCACACCCCCATAGTTACCGACATCTAACAACCATAGTGCACTACATGAGATACGATTCTACTACCAAACACAAACACCAATGCTCTATGCTATGTAGTTGTGGCAGAAAAGTGACATATGCGGAGACAGTCGAAATACGAAAATATCCTTGGTCGGCAACTTACAACCACCATATCTACCACAGTACCACAGTTTCTGAAATTCGGCCACTGTTGTGATCGAAAGGTGACTCTGTGCTACTACTACAGACAAACGCCAGTTATCTGTGATCTATAGTTTTCGCTGAAAAGTGATACACCATGACACTTTTGTCTTTGGCAGAAGTATGAAACTGCCACAGGTCGACCACTTTGAACCCCCATTTCTCCCACACCCCCATAGTTACCGACATCTAACAACCATAGTGCACTACATGAGATACGATTCTACTACCAAACACAAACACCAATGCTCTATGCTATGTAGTTGTGGCAGAAAAGTGACATATGCGGAGACAGTCGAAATACGAAAATATCCTTGGTCGGCAACTTACAACCACCATATCTACCACAGTACCACAGTTTCTGAAATTCGGCCGCTGTTGTGATCGAAAGGTGACTCTGTGCTACTACTACAGACAAACGCCAGTTATCTGTGATCTATAGTTTTCGCTGAAAAGTGATACACCATGACACTTTTGTCTTTGGCAGAAGTATGAAACTGCCACAGGTCGACCACTTTGAACCCCCATTTCTCCCACACCCCCATAGTTACCGACATCTAACAAACATAGTGCACTACATGAGATACGATTCTACTACCAAACACAAACACCAATGCTCTATGCTATGTAGTTGTGGCAGAAAAGTGACATATGCGGAGACGGTCGAAATACGAAAATATCCTTGGTCGGCAACTTACAACCACCATATCTACCACAGTACCACAGTTTCTGAAATTCGGCCGCTGTTGTGATCGAAAGGTGACTCTGTGCTACTACTAGACACAAACGCCAGTTATCTGTGATCAATAGTTTTCGCTGAAAAGTGATACACCATGACACTTTTGTCTTTGGCAGAAGTATGAATCTGCCACAGGTCGACCACTTTCAACCCCCATATCTCCCACATCCCCATAGCTACCGACATCTAACAACCATAGTGCACGACAGGAAAGACGATTCTACTACCACACACAAACACCAAAAGTCTATGTTATGTAGTTGTGGCAGGAAAGAGAAGTATACGGAGATACGAATTTTTGGTCGAAATATGAAAACGCCCTGCACTGACCAACTTTAATCATTATATCTCCCACATCCCCATAGCTATCGGCATTCGGCCTACGTTGTGCACGACAGGAATCTCCATGCTACTTCCACCCACAAACATCAGTGATCTGTGCTAGATAGTGGTGGCTGAAAAGTGAAATATAGGAAAAAACACGTCTATTTTTATATATATATAAGATTTCATTATGACAAAGATAACTTTTTTTTATTGTTTCCTTTTATTTGCAAGGGGGGGATATCCAGCAGTGCTCTAAACATTAGGTTATTTTGCGCTTGCATAATATGCCTGTCCTTTTTGGAGCAAGTTAGCTTATGTCAAACAAGTAGATATGGTACTACATGTAGCCTGCAGAATTATTACGTATCATCTCAGAGCTACAACAATTTAAAAACTTCATAATCTAACAGAAATTGTTGCCCCTGATATAAAACGAGGTAGCTGAAAAACTGGAATGGAATAATGTTAGTCAGAATGCAGTTCATCCATTACTTGAACCAATTTCCAGCACAAAGGCTTCAAAGTAGGAAAGGTTTCCTAAAGGTGACATTGGATTTATCACCACTAGGTGCTCAGTCCAACCTGTGGCAAGCAAGACTTGGCTCGTGTAGGACACTGGTTATCCAGTGTAGAGACCTTATCCACAGGTGGCAGTCTGAACTGGAAAACAAGATGAGCTTTAAACAGGCTGAGAAGGGGTGCAGGTAGGGCCAAGGATAATCTAAAAAAAAAATGGTGTTATCTCAAGGATCCAAAAATTGCGTGTAGATGTTGGTCATAACAGGTAACCCAGCACCTATATGGTTGCCAGCAGTGCCCAACAACTTGCACTTTGGAAAACCTCCTTAATTCTATAATGCTGTCAAGATGCTGATTTTTGGTGGTCTATAATATGAGCGATTGGAGTGTGATATGGTTTGCTGTACTTTTTCTCTTTTATTTTTTGTTAATAACTGTTATTAATCTAACTATCGTATCAACAATACTTTCAAATGAAATAAATAAATAATTAAATCTCACTGTGAACACATTGTGTTTATCTTGTTGAGAACTTTCTTTCCTCATTCAAATTCTTTTCTCTGGCAGAAGCAGTGATTTGCTCTGGCAATGAGAATGGAATTATGAATCTTTAAGTATCTAAATTTTTGTGTTTCTAGTATTGTATCGAGTTTCACTATGGTTGCACAAGCATAAGTCTTACAAATATCCATCTACCACTTAATGGAGATAGTGAACATGTAGTAACTGAAGGAAATTGGAATGATGTCTTTCTGTATTGGCTTTGCTTGAATTAATTTTCCCTTCCAATGAATTGCGCATGTTGTGGTATGTTTTTAGGATTTTCAAAGTAATCTCATTTCCTGTGAGCTTATGTTGAAGACACAGTTGGCTTAAAGCAAGACAAATGTTTCACGGGTATCGTAGTAAGAAATTCATTTCAGTTTTAGTTCCTCATTCTTGAATTGTTTGTAGTTTCTTGATGCCAACGTATGAATTTTTCACTTAAATGATGTGAATTTTTTACACAACTTTCCTATTATCGAATTCTTCATGAAACCTGGTATGAAGTATTGGTCTAAAAACTATCTGACAAGCTATTAGTAGAAACACTCAAAAAGTCAAAAGTTACAGAGTAATTTACTCTGAGCCATTTGCTTGAAAAACAGGAATTGTGGTTAATCAGCTATTTTTACTAAACAGCTATAAGAAGCCATGCAATGACACATACAATTTGAAGCAAACGTTCTTATTTTTTCCAACATTCCAGTATCACAAATGTGAGCCTTAACCTTTGCTTATATGTTAAAAATTTATATATTAGCAAATTTTTATGTAGCTTGTAAGAAAGACTATTTCAGATTCATGTGTTATTTCCTTCTTTAAACTTCACCATTTCTTCAAGAAGAAGGTCACTATGAAAGTTTTAAATGCATCCAAATTAATTCGCCTAAAAAAAGAGTGAAACCATATCAAAACTGTAAGGAGGATCAGTCATTCAATTGACCTCTGTGGACTCTATAACATATGGTGCAGTTGGCTGTGATGGCAGAAGTATTGTCATCTTGAAGGAGGATTATTTACAGCCCAAACCTTAGTTGCTGTTCTCTTAACCAGTCAGTATTAAAACCTGTAGTGTCCTTTGCTCCAATAAAGTAATAGTTTACATAGGAGCACTTCTGGAGAGAGGGAAAAAGAGGCCAATATTTTCTTGCAAACACTTCGGGGATACTTTATTTCTGTTGGCAGATTATCATTGGGAAAGATCAACCCTGCTGACTGATGTTTAGTCTCCAGCTTGAAGGTTAATGCTCTAGCCTCGCATTTGGGAGGATGCTGGTTCGAATCCCCATCTGAGCATCAAGATTTTGGTTTTCCATGGTTTCCCGAAATAATTCCAGGCGAATGTCAGGATGCTTCCTTCAAAAGGCCATGGTCAAATTCCTTGTCCCTAGTCCCATCCTGCCTCTAATGACCTCAATGATGATGAGGCGTAAAGCCATAAGCAAAAGGAAAAAAAAACCAACAGCCAACTTGAACTGGTAAATTCAGGTTTGGTCACCAATTACTATGTCAAAATCCCATCTGGGATATCTTCCCTCAAACCTAGCAAGCATTTCTTTGTACCATTCTGTGTATGTGCATTTGACGGGTTATAAGCCAGTTGAATAAAAGCTGTCTGATAGAACAAAATTCAGGTGAGATGCCATCCTTAGTCACTGGTGAAAGTAGATAACCTTTGCTCTCTTCATCAATCAACATTAATCTCTTTAAATCACCAGTAAATTGTGGCTCTGGAAAGTCCAAGGTTTCCAAAAGCCTGATGCTATAGCTCAATACTCCTAGCTTCATTTAAAAAAAAATTTAAAAACTTAGAAAATTGAGGCACAGAAAAATTCCAATTCTTACTCAATTTTAGCCACTAACATTATGCACAACTAGCTGTTGTTTTCTGTTGGGGTTGCTGGAATGAAAGGGCAACTATATGCTACCAGTTTCCTCATAAGCGATGGACTGGTGGGCTCAGTTGACGTAGCTCATGTTTCACTTTCCCATATCTCCAAACTTTCATAGTGATCCTTGTATGTCTGAGTACATGGTTGGGCATACTTAATCTTTTTCATATATCATGATGTTTAGTAGTGTTACCATCACAATGGATGCACTACCAAGACTTGTGTTTGGGTACATTTAATGATTTGTCAATATTACTGTTTCAAAGAATGCTGTGGAGAATTGACGTGGCGTCCCTCAAAAGCTGCCACCTAAGCTTTCAATCTTCCAAGCAAAACGTGCAACTACATTTTTCTCTTATTTATCCTCTGTTATGTTATCTCTTATTTTATCAATATTTCTTTCAACTTGCTTAACATATATTGTAGTAAAAGGAAATTGTTCTTAAAATTTGTATAATATGTAGTGGACTAAATAAATATAATGTATATAAATTATTTGATGGCAAACATCTTTCTCGAGAAACTAAAAAGAAATAACACCATCATTTTTTCTTCAGTACTTATTGCAGTTTCCTTCCTCTTCTGCAACTGCAGCTATGCAATCAACTGTTTAGCTAGGAATTATTTGCTTTCCAGCATCTCATTCCAAGCTGCTTAATAAAAAACTTAATTTGTTATTTCTGCAGGGGTTATGTTCCTTACTATTGCGGTCATATTTTCTCGGCAGTAATCTCTTATATTTATGTCCCTCAATTCAGCAGGTCATTCCTGGACATGTATTTCAGGGTGACTTTCCACCTGTTGTTGTGCACAGCTCATTACGTCATGCTGGAAAAATTCTTTCCTGAATGAAATGGAAGATAGTGTATTCTGCATCCATACTCTGCAATTCACAAACATTCTGGGTGGCAGAGAGTGCTAAGCACCAATCTTTATTCTGTGCATTCCAATCCCGAGTGGCATGAGGAAAGAAAGAATACATAAAATCATCAGTACGGCATCTTATTTCTCGAATCTTATCCCTCTGGTCATTGCGACCTAAATAGGTTGGCAGTAGAAGTATTTCATAGCACTCATAAGTCAAAGAATTTTGAATATTCTCCAATAAATTCACACACAAACGACATCATCTGTCTTCCAAACGATCCCCCCAATCTATGTATCAATTCTGTGACACTTTCATAAGCCCTGTAACTAGCAGTCACAGTAGGAAGGAGCTAGAGAAAAATGGTAGCTTACCCTTTCTAGATATTCTAATTCGGAGGAGACCTGATGGAACCCTGTCACATAGTGTATACAGGAAAACAACACACACAGACCGCTACTTACATGCCAAAAGCTTCCACCATCCGGCGCAGAAGAACACAGTGTTGTACATGTTGTTACACAGAGCAAGGGAGATTTCAGACGCTGACAATCTGCCGGCCGAGCTTGAACATCTCCTCCACACCTTCATGCGGAATGGATACCCGATCCCATTGATAGAACGGGCACTTCGAGAAAAAAAAGGCAGATAAGTGTAATATTGAGCAAGAAGAACAGCCTAAAGATCTTGCATTCATCCCATATGCAGGTAACATCTCTGGGAAAATCGACAGGATTTTGGCACGACATGGAATAAAGTGCATTTTCCGCCCTCCTGCCAAAATACCGGATTTGCTGCATCCTGTGAAGGATGATGTGGGTTTAAAATAGCTAGGAGTGTATAGCATACCTTGCCAATGTGGCAAGTGTTATATTGGACAAACCATCCGCACCATCAAGGCCCGTGTGACTGAACAACAGCGCAACATCCAGTTGTTTCAACTAGAAAAATCTGCTGTGACACAACACGTGATCGAAAATGGTCACTGTATGGATTTTGATAATGTGAGAGTTCTAGCTAAGTGTTCTTTCTTATGGGAATCCGTGATTAAAGAAGCTATTGAAATACGTCTGAATAATAATAATAATAATATTAACAGGGACTTGGGTATATGGCTCGGTGACGCATGGAAACCTGCTTTTGCCATTCTCAAACAACCAAGTGTCTCGCTGACGGATGATAGGAGAGTGGAGGAGCGCCGGCAGTTCCGTCCGACCCCATCTACAGCTGGGTCCGTAGCCGACCAATTACCGACAAGCATAATAGAACCGGGGTTCTAGTCAGCCAATCAGAAGACCACTTGTATCCCTTTGGATTCTCGGGATAAAACATCATGATTAACGGTAGTAGAATAATGTGAACGGTGACGCGATATGAACTGTGACGTTATGTGAACATTGACACGTGTAAACCATCTTCTCTCCATTCTATTTAAAAACCACAGCTTTAATTGATGAATAGTAGGATGGCGCTCACGGTTATGGCAATCTGACCCTATCTACAGCTGGTTCCAGAGCCGACCAATTACAGACACCAAATGGAGACGGGCATTGTAGTCAGCCAATCAGATGACGACGACGATTCTGGTCCGCTTTGGTTCCGCCATCCAGTTCAGTTCTTGTTGTTCCCTTAGGTACAATGGACCCGATGATGGCGGCAGTGCAAGCCGCCGAAAGCTTGTCCTTAGAAAACATTATCCGACGGCAAACCCATGAAGAATTTGTTTCATATGCTGATCCGTTTAGGCCTACTCTACCTAAGGTCTTGAAGGGGCTGTCAAGCTTAACATTCCCGTCCGACAGTCAAATCAGTCTTATGCCCTAACTCCTTAAGCACTGCGACATGGTTTAGGATTTTACCAAGAAGTTTGGTGCATGATATCCTTGTTACCTATAACCTACCCACTAGGCCAAGGTTTGATAAAAACTTCTTCCACCGTGAGGAATCTATCCAGCTAACATCATGTTAGGCACAGGCACCGGTGCAATCACTCTGCTACAAAAACTAAGCCAATTGTGTGGGTTATCATTATTTTATAAGGCTTAATAATTTTCGGAGATTAATATATTGATGGAATAAAATTTTTACACTGTGTATAGTCAGAATTTTATGAATATTATTACCCTAGTAAATCTTCATATATGCAAGAATTGCTCGTTTCAAGTTATATATCTCGGAAATGGCTTTAACAACGATTTGAATGAAATTTCATATGTACATAACATTTTGCATTTCAAATTCATCATAATAAGTGTCTTCCCTGAAAAATGCTATTTTACAACAAAAAAATAATAATAATATGATATTCTTCTATTTGGTATCTAGGAAACTGCTCTAATACCATCTCATAGAAGTTTGAGGAACCAGCAATCCTGAAGTGGCTTTATATATTGGGTGAAAATGAATAAAAATCATAATGGAGCTGATTATTTGTAATAAAGTGTTGAACCATATGCATTCATAAATTTTATTTAACTGACTGCAGTTCTGATGCAGGTATAGGTATATTGTGACTATGGTGCTAGCTTTCAAAAAATTGTGACTCCGGTCCTGGGTTCGAATCCCAGTGGGGACGTAATTCTTAAGTTGTTTGATGATATGAGCTATGCTAGGACATTTCATGTTTCGGATTCTGTGTTAAACTGTAGGTCCCAGAGGAAAGGAACTGGCTGTCCTACTTCTGAAACAATGACCTAGTATGCCTCCTTCAGGAGGATCTATCCAACCTTCAATTTGTGAACCAAGTTATGGTTTTGTTGAAATCTTGCATATTGAACAGAAATCAAAAGAGGCCAAATGGAGCTCAGTCGCCCAGGTACTATTAGAAATAGGCAAAATAGTTCATTTATATTAATGTATACAACAAAAACTTTTGTGCACCTCTGTCTCAAAAGTAATGAGCCTGATTCGATAAGTATCAGTTTATTGAACATTTTTACACATACACTTGACAGGGTAGTTGACACTAAAAAGGAAACCATTAAACTTTAGTGGAAAAAGATTGAGTAAGTCGTAAGTAAACTGAAAGTCAACTTCATTTGCTCGATGAAAGATAAAAACATATTATTTTTGATAGAATAAAAATGCAAAAAAAGTCATTAATGCAAAACAGCAGTCAGAGCGCATGATGTCACATTCCAGAACACACCAGTTTTCGCGAGTTAAGCATCTGTCGCCAATCTGTGCATCATATTTTTAAGTCTCTGGTTACCAGTCCTTAAAACAACTAATATTTCCAGTGAAAGCTGGATTTACCAATGGGAACGGGCCTAATTTGCCCAAAATTGAGATGAGAAAGGTTTGCGTGTGTGTGTTTTTTTCATAGTACTGTTATTTTTGCACAGCAGAATTCAAAATTTACCTCAAACTGTACATAATCAAAAACTGAAAACATAGTTTTATGCTGAAAAGTGCACATATTATCATATAATTTAGAAAATTTGTATAAGAATGAAGTCTTTTGGCACTGTATTTGAATTTTAGACTTTAGATTCAGCTTAGAGGATAGATTTCAGAAACTTATATAACCTAGAATGAATTGTTTTGTAGGACCAATGTTATCAGAGATAGTAGTTAAGTTAAAAATATAGCTTAATTGCTGTGCACATAAGTAGATAAAGGACTAACAGCAAACATTCTTTGTGACAGTATATCAATATTCAGATGAGACGATACATTGATGATAAAGTATAGCTAAACCTATCGAGTTCTAACCATTTTTTCCCGCATATTGTAATATACCTACAACCTCACCAAAACCATTCTGAATGGGGCCTACTCCATATAATTTACGTAGTCAAAAACTTTTATTTAGCATTTTCTTAACAGTGAAGCACTTTTTAACTTGATTTTAAGCATTTTTGTAAAAGTTTCAAATATGATTGTTTTTCAGATATAATAAATTCTACGGCATTCATTTCCACTAGGAAAATTTAATATGACGATCATTTTAAATTTTAGTTTAAAAGATATTTAGATTTTTAGTGCTCAATAAAGGTGATCCACAAAATTTGAAATTATTAGTTAATGCAAAGAGCTGTGTTATATTTTGATAACACAAATTATTGTCAGCATCAGGAGAAGCACCCTGATTATAAGTTTGAGTAATTAAATAAATTTTAATTATGCTTTTTTGTAATATAAATAAAATCAAAATTTGTAATAAAATAGATACAAGAGTGAAAATTGGTTCAGGCGACAGATAAAATCATGTAGATCAAAATAATATCACTTTCAGAAAAGGCTTAAGATTTCGAGGAGAAAAAAAAAAAGATTTTCTAAGTTGATTTGTCAATGTATTGTCGATCATCTGCGCTAAAACATCGTCATGAAATTAAATGAAAGTTGTGTAGAAGCACTGTTGAGAGAGAAGTAAGGTTTCAAAATTAAGAGTAAGATGCACTAAGAAACATATCTGAGTTAAGGTTTAAAATATAAATTGGTTAGATAGGTATTAATTTTAGAAGTTAAGGTCTGACATGTCTCAAATTTCTTATTTAAGGACCAGCCATCGTGTAATTTTGAGCAGTCTGTTATCAATCTTTAACAATGTTAGTCTGCGGTCAGTCGGGTGGGCAATTTCCACCTTGTGGCGAGCCAGGCTAGTGAAGATCTTTTCCGACTTATAAAAATTCTCATGACATCCTACATCAACAACATTTGGCAGTCATAAGTGAACTATGATAAATAACGGGCTTCAGTGAGACTTTTCAGAAAATTTTCATTCACTTTGTTAGGGGGAGTGATGAAACCGATTGTAAGAGTGCAACATCAAATGATGTGACTTAGTTTACCTACTATCTTCATCAAGGACGTGTTTGTCAGCTGCCTTGTCATAAGGTCTACAACTGATACCATTCAACATGCTATAAACTTTTCAGAATATATTTGAGTTTTTATTGGAAGTGACTCTTTCATTTAAAAAGTTCTGATTGACTCTTTAATGAACTATGCATTTCACGAATCGGATTTTTAGACACTGACAGTATCAGTAACGGTCACAGTTCATACAGTCTGTGTGGTAACCTTCAACCTACAGATATGTAACAATATCTCCCTTGTGTGGAATATAAACAATTTATTTCATTTTTACAAGATGTTTTTAACACCAGTTATAAACTGCAGAACTCATTTTATCATCAAAATAAGCAAACCACGCTTTGCTTAGTCACATGATTGAGGGTCATGTCGTCACAAGAGACGACATGATAGCTACAGGCATTTTGGCACCAAACTCAAATCAGCGTATAAAAATACAAAATTTTCATTTGTTTTTCAAGAAACAATATTGTTTTTGGTTGTAGGAGATGGACAGCTACAATATTGACTTCTTTCCCAAAATTAGTCATGTACCCCGTTGTCTTCAAAATAGAATAGATTCACCACTTCCAATCGTTCTGCCAATGTTCAAAGTCCTCCAAAAGACTCTTGTCACAGCTGCTTGTATATCAGGAATGGACTCAGAACGGTGACAAATCCCTGGAACATATGCCAGTATGCTTTTTTTATTTATCTTTACAGATAACTTTTAGTGCTAATGGTTTCATTGCAGGATATGTTAGTACTGTCCAAGATGAACCAAGAAGTTGGTAAGAAAGTTACTATGTCTGAATTCTCAGAGCGTCTGTTTTAGAATATATTTAAAAAAATGCTGAACAATTCATGAAGAAGGGAATAAAATTTAAAAAGAAACAATCCTTTGAGATGTGTGAATAGAAATGGAATAGTTATATACACATTTTCCAGTTAAGATAAACACTTTTCAAACAATACGGTGTTGGCTGAGCTGAAATGAGGAGCATTTAATGGTAATGAATATTAAATCTCTGTCTCTTTCTAGTTGATTCGCTTCAGGCCATACACATTTGATGCAGATTCATAGGAACCTAAATTATCATCGTGTTACATGGAAAAAGAAAATCTACAAATATTCTTCATCATGGACAGTTATTAAAAGTTTGGAAATTAATACACCGAAATTCAACATAGAAATAAACTACCTACTGTGATTTTATGTAGCGACCACGTGTCATTATATTAAGTGGCTGCATTTATGATAATCCACTACTTAACGGACATGTGATGCAAATCGACAGCATGATTCTGAGAAATGTGCAATTTTGGAAAATTTTACAACCTCTTTGAACTATTGATAGTACACTCTTTGGCAAAAAAATTGACTGTCGGCGCCTGAGTCTGTCTCTTATTTCGCACAATGTGGCATCATTGCGCGTATTCAACTCAGCGCCATCTGTTATTCATTTCCTTAAGTCAAGCCTCGAACAAAGCAGGAAGACTCCACCCACCCATTGAAGATTCTTCTTGGTAGTTCATCTATCATTCCCCACGTTTCAGTAAAAAGCTATTGACAGATCTCGAAACAAGTAACGCATTTTCCTGTCCATGATTGACTGTAATATTAGGCAAGATATCGCCAACAATCCGACGAAATTCCGTTCCAGCTACACTTTTCTTAAATTAAGATCGTGAAACATATCGTTAAAGTTGTTATTAACAAGATTGCAATAAAGTGCAGTAAAAATGAGGTTCGGTTATACATTTTATTCCAAATGATTAGCGTAAAATTATAACGATATTTATATATATATTGATGTGGCCATTCAGTTGCAACACATAATGGGGTGTGTGATCTGAGAAGTGGGTGTAAATGTTCAAAGATCCAGAGTTTTTGGTTCTACAAAACTATTGAAACAATTATAAAGAGATTATTTCGGATAATTGTCTAATGCCAGTTGAATGTAACTGACTTCCGAGGCAGGATAAGGTTGTTTACCCACTGCACGAGCCGTCTGTAAACATGAGCTCCGTTTGCTTGTGGCTAACCATCTTGTAAACGCGTGGTCCTCGGTTCGAGTCTAGATTTTCCAATTATTTTTTTGCATTTATTTTAAACAAGTTCGAACCTACAACTGCGTTATGCGTAAAATATAACATTGACTCTTACCTGCTTGCGTCAGG
>JARYHS010008074.1:165833053-165932416 GCA_031002005.1 Vandiemenella viatica | reverse complement strand
CCACATATATGTTGAATATTAGTATGGATGAACTGCAACCATATCTGATACACTTTTCAACTGATTGGTAACTCTCATGATTCTCTACTTTTATTATAGCCACTTGATTCTTATATCAATTATAAAATATTTTTCTATCTCGTTACGTAAGACCTGACCCTTTTTTTTAAAATTTTGAACATTTTGTCCCGCCTCACATTACCAAAAGCTTTTTTTCTAAATCAACAAACGCTATGAAAGTAACTTTGTTTTTCTTGATCGGTGATAAGAATTGATTCTCTTGCGGCACGGTTTTTCCAAAATTCAAACTGTAGCTACTATATATTTTATTCCAACCCAAAGAATTTACATTATAATGTCTGTCTCAGAATGACAAGCAACAATTTCTTTTGAATGTTTAAATATTTCAAAGTCTTATAGACATTCAATCAGAACATTGTAGGAGGAAAACTGAGGCATAAAATTGATATTCAGTGCGGGAATGTCAGTGTGGCAAGAAACAAGGAAACCAGTATTATACGCTTTGTAAACACTATGTTTCCCTCTACTACGATATTTTAGAATTACACTCTAGCTGCGGAGAGTAGTATTGCCGATTTATAAAATTTGGTAACAATTAGCTGTGTTATTGCTCAGCGTGATAATTTCATTCCAACTACCTCTTAATCGTTATTGAAAGACATGAGAAAATATTATAGAGAATTACATCATAACTACATTGAAATTTCTTATTTTACCACATTTTATTGAGACTGCAAATTTCTGTAGTTTTAGCATCCGGTTTGAGGTCTTTGCTCAAGTAGAATGTGAATTGGATTCTTTTTTTTTTAACATTTCTTTGAAAAGATTGAAATGTTACCTATTTGGTTACTAGCAAACCGATCAATTTTGCTCGTCATTTTTGGTTTAATACTACTTCATTAAACAACGGGATTAATATGACAATATCTTCCATATAAGAGGGAGCTTATATTCACTTTGAATTTGATAGCTGCTAAAAATTAAAAAAAAGTACCGGGTGTTGTGCGTGAACGGTTAACGTTCTGGCCTCGTATTCGGGAGGACGCGGGTTTGAATCCCCGTCCGGGCATCCAGATCTGGGTTTTCCATGGTTTCCCCAAGTAACTCCAGACGAACGCCCGGATGCTTCCTTGAAAAGGCCATGGCCGAGTTCCTGCCCGTTTCTTGCCCCAATCCAATCCCGTCTCTAATGACCTTGCTGTCGACGAGCCGTAAAGCCTTAGCAAAAAAAATTAAAAAGGAGAGAGATATAGGGGCGAAAAGGGTAGAGAGAGAGAAAATGAAATTTGAATTGCGTTTCTGATCTTTTTGATATCCCCGCTCTCATCAGATGAACTCACTTCTGCACATATACAGGGTGTCCACAAATGAATATCGGGGTTTTAATGCTTTATAAGATTTATTACATTATCCTTACAGTTATAAATGATATGTCAAATGAAAGAGCAACTCAATCAGTTTTGTTCGTTGGCACTAGTGCGCATGTGCGTGAAATGTTTCCGCTGCGATCCGCTAGAATGCGGTAGTAGCCATGATGGCGACTAGTGAAGAGAAAGCGTTTTGTGTTTTACAGTTTGCAAAGACTGAATCTGAAGTTACTGTGCAGCGTGCGTTTCGCATTAAGTTCGGGCGTGATCCTCCAAGTGACAATAACATCCGTAGATGGTATCATCAGTTTGAAGATACAGGCTGCCTTTGTAAAGGGAAGAGCGCGGGACGACCAAGAGTTAGCGAAGAGACTGTTGAGGGAGTGAGAGAGTCGTTCACTCGTAGCCCAAAGAAATCTGTTGGGAAAGCTAGTCGCGAATTAGAAATTTCTAAGTCGACTGTTTGGAAAGTTTTAAGGAAACGCTTGCAACTACGTCCTTACCGTTTACAGTTGTTACAGGCTCTAAAGCCTGCAGACCATGGTTTACGTGCCAAATTCGCTAACGAAATGTTGTTACATGACGAAGATTTTCTACATCATGTTGTCTTCAGTGATGAATCGACCTTTCACCTCAGTGGACATGTTAACACTCATAATGTGCGGATATGGGGCTCAGAAAATCCTCTAGAGATCGTACAAGTGCCACGAGACTCCCCTAAAATCAATGTTTTTTGTGCCGTATCCCGGCGGAAAGTTTACGGACCTTTCTTTTTTGATGAACCGACTGTAACTGGTACTTCTTACCTTGATACACTAGAGCAATGGCTCTTCCTTCAGTTGGAACAATATGAACCAGAGAACTTCATTTTCCAGCAAGATGGTGCGCCACCTCACTGGCATAACGAAGTACGCGGTTGATTGAACGTAACTGTACCCGACCGCTGGATTGGCCGCAAGGGGCCCAATGACAGAGCTTGCTATGCGTGGCCTCCACGTTCACCTGAACTAACGCCATGCGATTTCTACCTTTGGGGTTTCATCAAGGATCGTGTGTATGTGCCTCCGTTACCAGCCGACCTCCTTGAATTACGACAGAGGATTGAAGCAGCTGTTGCAACAGTTACTGAAGACACACTGCTCAACGTTTGGGAAGAACTCGGCTACAGACTTGATGTGTGCTGTGTGACAAATGGTGCCCACATAGAACACTTGTAAGCTTGTATATAAAACTGTTTGAGTTGCTCTTTCATTTGACATATCATTTATAACTGTAAGGATAATGTAATAAATCTTATAAAGCATTAAAACCCCGATATTCATTTGTGGACACCCTGTATTTTAATTTACGATTTTTAACTTTTCAATAGATTTTTTAAATAATTTTATGGACAGCATCATAGACCAAATACGAAATATATTGAAAAACTGAACCTAATGGCTGAGCGTTAACGCTATGGCTCCGCATTCGAGAGGAAGCGGGTTTGAATTCCTATCTCTCTATCCAGATTTGGATTTTCCTTCGTTTCTCCATGTCACTTCGTGTGAATGGCGGGATTATTTCTTCGAAAACCCATGGTCCGAATTCCTTCCCATTCCTTGTCTCCATTCCCTTCCCACCTTTAATGACTTAGAAGTAGACGAATCGTAAATCCAGACGCATAAGAAATTGGTATAGTAATATTATTTAGTTTTTTGTCTCCTTGATCATGGTGCGAACTCGTTATAGTCCACCTAACGTAACCACACGACACTATTTCGACGATGTTGAAGCACGAGAAGATTTCTTTCAGTGTTACCTCTGTGAAAGCTTTCATAGTTACGTGTGCAGTTTATTAAGAAGCACTCAGTTCTGCGTCTTTCCTTAAATATGTTATGTCCTGACGCAAGCAGGTAAGAGTCGATGTTATATTTTACGCATAACGCAGTTGTAGGTTCGACTTGTTTAAAATAAATGCAAAAAAATAATTGGAAAATCTAGACTCGAACCGAGGACCACGCGTTTACAAGATGGTTAGCCACAAGCAAACGGAGCTCATGTTTACAGACGGCTCGTGCAGTGGGTAAACAACCTTATCCTGCCTCGGAAGTCAGTTACATTCAACTGGCATTAGACAATTATCCGAAATAATCTCTTTATAATTGTTTCAATAGTTTTGTAGAACCAAAAACTCTGGATCTTTGAACATTTACACCCACTTCTCAGATCACACACCCCATTATGTGTTGCAACTGAATGGCCACATCAATATATATATAAATATCGTTATAATTTTACGCTAATCATTTGGAATAAAATGTATAACCGAACCTCATTTTTACTGCACTTTATTGCAATCTTGTTAATAACAACTTTAACGATATGTTTCACGATCTTAATTTAAGAAAAGTGTAGCTGGAACGGAATTTCGTCGGATTGAGGTATTGTTGGCGATATCTTGCCTAATATTACAGTCAATCATGGGACAGGAAAATGCGTTACTTGTTTCGAGATCTGTCAATAGCTTTTTACTGAAACGTGGGGAATGATAGATGAACTACCAAGAAGAATCTTCAATGGGTGGGTGGAGTCTTCCTGCTTTGTTCGAGGCTTGACTTGAGGAAATGAATAACAGATGGCACTGAGTTGAATACGCGCAATGATGCCACATTGTGCGAAATAAGAGACTTAGACTCAGGCGCCGACAGTCAATTTTTTTGCCAAAGAGTGTACATTACTGGTGTAAATCACGACTTCAGCTGGACAGGCAAATTTGAATGAGGAAAGAAAGCAGTGGACAAGATAAACACTAATGTATACAGTAAAATAAACTTCCGCACTCCTGCCAGACGTTTTACAAAATTGTCTATAAAACCTAAGAGTACTTACTGAAACTATTGGTAGTACCTTATGGCCCTTTACCTGATAACGACGTTTTGTTGTTGTACAGACATTTCGGATGCTACAAAATAATTCTATCATACTTAGCACTAGCCATAACTTGTTATTTTACTGCCTGTTCGTAGCACATTTTTTCACATTTTCACCAGAGATCTTTGATACTATTGTGAATCAAATATCTGATTACAATTGTAAGGTTAATTGATTTAAAATACATATATATATTATTTTTTGCAGTAATATACAAGTGAGATGAGGGGTTGTATTGTCAAGAATATTATAAATTATGATTAGCACTGCAGGTTTAAATTTTCCGATGAACTCGGCTTCTATATGACAGTTTTACTATTAGTAACAAAAAACAAAATATGAAGAAAAAAATATGGATATCCAGTATGGTAAGCACATGAGATGTCTGCAATATAGTTTTAAGGAAGGATTAAGTACAGCTTTAACAACAGCTGTATTTAACAAGAGAGACTTAACTTATGGACTCTAAAAAAGTATGTAACAGTGAAATGAAGGTTGCTCATTTGAGCTTTGTGTTTACATTATTTCCATGGCTTTTAACACAAAAAAGAGAATGTCATAATTTCTGCATGTTTAACAATAATAAGCAGGGCAGCGAGACTGAGGAAGGGTTGGAAAATTCAACCTAACACGACAGATGACAGTGTGTTGGATCAATGGACACAAAAATACAAATGCATGTAATGCAATATTTTAGTGTTGACTCTAAATAGCCAAAGTTACACAATGAAAAACAATATTAACAAAAGTCAAAAAGATCTGATGTGTGATATTTGGTGGATGACTTTTGAGATTAAGAATGTAGTTTTTATCTTGGATGTAGTGTGATTTGAGGTGCATACCCATTATTTTTACAATTGGGCTGCAATTTCTTATTATGTCCTCCAGTTGTGTAGAGCAGTAAGATATATGGCAGATTTTAAGTTAGATCATAAGTTTTCAATTTGTGAAACCCACATTCAAAACAATTTTATGGCGTTGTGTGATGTGGTAACAAAGGGATAGAGACAGCCCAGGTACAGATTTGTATGTGTAGATATTTGCTATCAGCTTCTCTTTTTTACTAGCCTGTGGTATGTTTTTAGCAGTAACTATCATTTTCTCACTGCTTCGTTCATGTTAATGTGCGTAGTAATGTTTGTCTTTTATTTTTCTTCTGGTTGTAAAGCATAAATGTTTAATTTAAATTCCACGATTTTTATGCTTCTTGGACTGCTAATCTTTGATTTAGTGGTTTCAATAATGTTTTCTGTATATTTTAACAAACTATGCTTGAAAAAAACTAAAGATATAAATAACCAAAGTTATATCTAAAAACAACATTAACCGAGATCGTCGATGTTGTAGCGTGATCTCTGCTGGGTATCTTGTAATGGACTGCTCATCTGAAATGTAGGTAATGGAATGCTCATCTGAAATGTAGAGTGATCTGTGGCACCTATCTGTTATCGGTACAAAAGAATTATGGTTTCTTGCTCCCTTTCCTGGTCATGTAGGGTCACAAGATATATCGGTTGTCTGGGTGGAACTGCTTCAATGTATTGATACCTGATGTTTCAGCCATCATTCTGTGGCTTTCTTCAGAGGCTGGAATCAGTGCTGTCTATATATAGCTTCTGGAGAGAGCGCTAACCATTCGGAGTGACATCACTGAAGCTCCTGCCGCCAGCATGATCGGGCTGATGGGGGCTTGCGTCCTGCATTTTCCTAAGCAAGCTTGACGATATTTGGTCAAGTTGTAGGCCACTGTCTGTGTTCATAATATCTGGTCTTTTTTAATTTCCAACGTTTCTCTGACTCACCTGGGCCACCAACTGCTTTCCTGAACTGGTACACTCGTGTCACTGAATAAAATAGTGAGCCCACTGTTGGCTGAATGTCGTTATTTTTAAAATGTCTTTTTGGGTTCACTCAGCCTTTCCTTGACTGTCTGTTCAGTCTTGCTGATATACACCTGGCCACAGTTGCAGGGTATTTGGTATATGTCCACTGTCTGCAATTTCTCCCTCCCTCTTGTCTTTAACCTTTACGAGCACATCAGAAATCTTCCTATGTGCTCTGTATGCCAGACATATATTTTTCTTCTTTAAAAAGCGGCCAGTTTTGTCTGTTACCCCTGGATGAAGAGTAACACTGCTATGGGTCAATCTGTTTGTTTTAGTTTGTAATTCACAAATATTTCAACTATATCAATCTGAAAAAATATTTCCCCCTTCTACTTTTTGCATGCTGCCTATTGTTTTCTTCCTTTTTTATTTGATTTTGCACAGGGGCCATTTGACAAATGGCATGGCTGCCTTCTGACATGAAAGATGCTACAGAATTAAGCTAAAAATGTTAATATTTTGATTAGTATTATTATGTCGTAGATGAATGTCATTATTTCATATTAAATGATTTCTTAAGAGAGAGAAAATTATTTAAATTAACTTAAAATTGTTTTGGATCAATTAGTTTTTAACTGTTTATTGCTTTGTCCAATTATTTGGCATGTAGATTGAATTTTGAAACATAAAGTCTTGGCAGATAGTTTCAAAGTGATTCTTAGCAAAGTTATAGAGAAGGATCTTCCTTTCCAAGATGCCCATTTGTGTCAACTGGTGAACATTGAAGCATGTACCAATAGAGAAGATCTGTCACATTTTTATTATTATTATTGAACCTAGTGGATGGGCAGATGCTCAGACCTGGTGATGGACACTATTCCAATTCATTGTTCAGCCACCTAGCAATCGGTTTTCCATGGTTTCCCAAAATCACTCCAAGTTAATTTCAAATTCCAGTAGGATTCCTTCAAAAGGTCAGGATAAAATTTATGCTCATTCCTGCTGCTCATTACTCCCTGCCATTTCTAATGTTCTTGATGTTGTCGAGGCATAAAGCCAAAATGAAAAAAAAAAGATTTGGTTTTTTGTGCTTTCTCTTGTTACAAGAAATCTCATATATATATATATATATATATATATATATATATATAAATCTCGCGCCACGATTTTTGTCCGAGATGAACTCCGAAACTACTTAACCGCTTTTGATTGAATTTGGGTTATTGTGTGTAATTTGGTCCAACTTAAAAGATAACATAGATTTTATCTCGATTATTGACCTAAATATTTATTATTGCGAATTACAAAGGGAGGAGGGGAGAGGACAAGGAACAGAAAAGAGCATAAGTTAATTCTCACTGTTGAAAATTCACAGCAGCAGTTTATAAAAATCTCGCATCACGATGTTTGTCTGAAATGAATTCGCACTTAACCCTGCCTTCACTTCCGTCACAGCTTGCTGTGTAATGTGAATTAGGCCAGAACATTTCTGTGGTTCGGATTCCACGCTAAACTGTAGGTCCCCTGTATCCGGCAGGATTAGCGGGTAAAGTTAAGGCGGCTACGACATGGGCAGAATACGCAGCCAATAGAAACCCAGCCACCATGTCATTACGACTACACGAAATTATTATTATAGTTCCATACGTTTCTAGGTGTACAACACTTACCACAGATGAAGGCGGCTAGGGACAACGGACACAAAAAAGAACAAACACAAGATATGCACAATATTTCGGCGTTGTCATGTACACATCTGGCACAACCTGGGGTCTCATTTCTGCAAGAATAAAGCTATACACCAAAATATTGTGCATTTCTTGTGATTGTTCTTTTTTGTGTTCGTCGTCCCCAGCCACCTTCATCTGTGGCAAGTGTTGGGTTTTATTTCCTTATCCTTCCTTAGTTTTATTGCATTAAAGCATTTTCATGCTCATTGTTGTTATTATATATATAAAATTGTTGTTCAGAACTACAGAATTGCTACTGTGATTGTCCTAATGAATTATCTCTATATTATATTGTTCACAGACACAACAGTACTTGTAAAGTGTGATGCTGCAGCAGAAGATTTAGTCTCTACATTGCTGGTACTGGAAGTAACAAGTCCTGCTATTGACAAGAAGCTTCTTCCTCAGGTACATCACACATGTGGAGGGACCTAGATGTACCTTTCTTGTAACACTCTTAAATTGTATTTTTGCATTAAAGTTGATTAAGCACTTTTTTTATCTCTAACACATTAAATATCATACTCTAGTGAATGAAAGCTTTTGTAGTACCTATTGATAGTTAATTCTCTAAAATATTTGACATATAATTCAGTATTTTTTTATTTGATTGATTGTCAATCAGTTTAGTTTAGATTTTTGTTTAGAAGACCAAGGATAAACCATTATTTAATTAGAGGAACAGCATTATGTTAGTGATCTTCATGCACACAGTAACTAATATATCTTTTGGAAGTATTAAACTGTTTTAAAAGCAACCATTTAATCACTAAAACGCATTGATTGTGAGGTTGTATTCTGTTTATTGAAGGATTTTCGCACATAAGAGAGCTTTCTGGAAGGAAAATTGCTTTAATACTTTTCAGGTTTGTAAGTAGTACATATATGGCTCTACGTTTGGTTTTTTTTTGTTATTGTGTACACCTACTACATTGCTGGAAAATAAAGTCGGGGACCAGCTTCAAAAATGTTGCATTCACTTGGTCCACTATCCCAGTAGGAGAGCAAGAAACATTTTGTTTATATACTTTATTGTTTTCATTCATCCTTCCTAAGACTTGTTCATGTCTTGAAAGCACATAGTATCTGCTACTGGCTTGGTTGGCTTAGTGTAGCTTCACCAGAACCCCATCAGCCATCATTTTGTGGAGTTCCTATAGGATCTTCACCGCTACTGTAGCAGTGCTGCAAACATAAGTTCCCACTGTACGTCACCTTTACATTCAGTCCACTACTTCGCATCATTCGTTACCTATCCCCTGCCACATGGAGGAGGGACTTACAGCAGATCTAACCTGGTTGGAAATAGAGGAAGCACAATGAAGGATGAAGATGGGTAAAATACTGGACGTTGATAAGTTAAATGTGGAGACGATAAAAGTGGAAGGGGAAATTGACGCGAGTGATTTTGGATGAGTAAAAGGTACCAGAAGATTGGAAGAAGGGACTAATTGTGACAATCTTTAAGAAGTTGTTGAGAAGAACTGTAAGAATTTTGTGGTGTCATTGTGCCAAGATATATGCTGTAAAAGTTGATAAGAAAAATAGTGGAGGAGCAACTAAGAGAAAAGCAATATGGTTTTAGGCAAGAAAAGTCCATGACTGCCCCCATATTTTCAGTGAAATAGTTATAAGAGTAGCATTATGGGTATAGGAATGATTTGATGTTGGCCTTCATGGACATACAGAAAGCATACAACAGAAATACAGCAATGAGAGCTAAAGGAGTGAAGAGCAAGTGGTTAAGAAAGTGAGAAGTATGCATGAATGAAGAAGAATAAAGGGAAAAAGCAGTTGACACATGGTTTAAAACAGGCAAGTGCCTCCTCACTTCTATTATTTATTGTGTTGATGGATGAATTAATGCAACAGGGCACACAGGAGATTGGGGAGAGGAAAATGAAAGCAATGCTGACAGCAGATGACTTAATGATGCAGAAAGAAGGCGAGTGATGTGCAGGAACAGCTGAATGCAAGGGAGGAAGTAGTCATCTTATGGACTGAAGTTTTCAGTGCAGAAGAGTAAAGTTGTAAAAGAGAGCAGAATATATTCTGGAATAGCATTAAGTGGTGAGCAACTGAAGAAAATGGAAAGCCTCGTGTTCCTGGGCAGCATTATTGAAGAAGATGGGGGAAACAAACTGGAAATAAATGAAAGAGGAAAATGTGCAAATAGATTTTTTAATAGTGTTTGGGGGCTGATAAGGATAGGGATGTGCCACAAAGTGTAAAGGAAACATATGCAAAACTTATTTTGTCACTACTGACATATGGGTCAGAAACATGGGACAATGGGTGAGAGAGATAAGAGTAGAATATAAACAGTGGGAATGAAGTTCAAGAAGAGTCAGACAGGTGTAACAAGAATGGATAGAGTCAAAAACAAAAGAATTAGAGAATTATAAAATGAGGAACCATTGCAGAACAGGGTAGAAAATTTAGAATAAATTGGTATGGATAAGTAAATAGAATGGGAGAAAAGAGCATACTGAAGCGTTGGTGGATTAAAAGGGTCAATAGAAATAACGAGAAAAAAAGTAGCGACTTGGACAATAGTGACAGAAAACAATTGGAGAGGCTTATATTCCAAGCCGACCCAACTCGTTGTTGGAAGCTACTCTAGAAGATGATGATGATTTTTGTGATAGAAATTGTTTTAAAAACTCTCCAAATGAATTCTTCAATCACATCAGAATTTTCTGAGACTGTTTAAGAGGAAATTTTGCTAGAATGACCAAGTATACAAAACTTAACAAACTTCCAGAATACGCTTCTAATTCTTCATTCATGTTCCGTAAAATGTATTGGAATAATTTTTGCATCTGTTCCTATCCTCCAAGAGAATTCAAAAATTGTGAAATAATTGCCTTATTAAAAACATGAAAACAGATTTTTTTCTTTTTTTGCTAGTGCTCATTGAGGTCATTAAAGGTGGGAAAGGACTGGGAACAAGGAATTAGAAGGAATTCGGCCATGGTCTTCCTGGCATTCACCTGGAGTGATTTGGGAAAACCATGAAAAACCCAAATCTGGATTCCAGATCCAGGATTCGAACCGGCGTCTCCCCAATGTAAGGCCAGAATGTTAACCACTTACCCACTACGCTCAGTGAAAACCGATTGCTCAAACTTGGAGCTGGGAGACCTCTAGCCAACATTTGCTATACTAGCAAAATAATTTGTAACATTCTTGAAAGTCTGCAGTGATGCCTGGGCTCATTTACTACGTTCAGCTCGTAATGGTATAAAATAAATGGTTTGATTAAAATGTTTTTTGATGATACCACACTTCCATTAATAATGGTAAATTAATTATTCTACAAATTTAAAATGATAAATCAGCATGTAGTTGTGAAAGCTGTTTGTTAACCAAAGCTGGAGGGTGCTACATCACAACTGAATCAGCCAATCAATCATCCCCTTTCCATTACCTATACTGAACCACCACTAACCTGAGGTGATGTTTACTTCATAAATATTATTATTATTTTATATATATATATATATATATATATATATATATAAATTGTTAGGAAACAAAGACGCTAAAAGCGGATATATTGAACATTGGATAGGATAAAAAACCACCGCTTACCAAAGAAGGGGATTCCAGCGGCGTTGGTACACGAAAAAAAACAAACGAACACACAAAGAATAAAATTTTCGAGCCTGGCTCTTCCTCAGTAGAAGTGAGATGGCTGCACGCAAGCGCTGCTGGCAGCCAGCAGCGCTTGCGTGCAGCCATCTCACTTCTACTGAGGAAGAGCCAGGCTCGAAAATTTTATTCTTTGTGTGTTCGTGTTTTTTTTTCGTGTACCAACGCCGCTGGAATCCCCTTCTTTGGTAAGCGGTGGTTTTTTATCCTATCCAATGTTCAATATATATTATATATATTTTCAATATATATTTAGTTCTAATTATATTTTGATCTTCCCACCAACCAGAAATTAGTTTGGATATTTATTTTTGTTCGGGTATTAGCTCTTTTTCACTGCCCCTCTACTTTTCCGATGTTTGAATTTACCCCCACCATTTTCTCAACCGGCAGTCTTTCTGTGAGGCAATCTCCGGCTGCACCCACCTCTCATAATGTTCTCTCGTTGACGAAGGGTTTTTTTCCCGAAAATTTCTTTATTGTTTGTGTTCGTGTCTTTTGTGTGTGTTTGCGCCCCACATCCATCATCTAAAGGTAAGTGCTGGCTCATTTCCCTATCCTAATTTGATTCCTTTCCGCTACTTAGCGTCTTTTTTTCATTGTTATTATATATATATATATACATACAAGATTGCAAACAGTGAAATTGGTGCTCTGGTTAAAAATATTAGCTTGAGCACAAATCTACTAAATGCTTTTGCCATAAACCCATTCATATGCTCCCATGCCAAAAACAACTGCAAAAGATGGCCGGTAAAACAGGAAATCATATTAGTTGGGTATCGCTTACAATGTATTTACATCAACCTTAAGCATGTCATCACTTGTCCTGGTATTCTGAATATCAAAGTGTCCTGAATAAACATCTGTCATACTAAAGTAATTAAGAAATACCATTTACTGCTCTTTGAGAGTAATAGGTACATTCATGAAAATAAATGGGTTTAAAGTACAGTGAATCTGATTTGAAACTGACAAATTTGAGGTATCACAAACAAATTTTAGTTGTAACAGACTATCTACAAACTGAGTTTGGAAAATAAATTGATTTTTTTATAATTGGGAAAGGAAACATCTCAAAATATGAACCCCGAAGCAATTAACCGAACACGTCATTACGGATTGTCTTCTGCCTTTGCTCATGGCTATTCCAGATGCTTTTCTGATAGCAATTCTGTTACTATTAGATTATAGTGTTGGGCTTGATGAAGAAACATGACGTTTATAATTTGCTTTCAGCTATCTTACAATTTTCCATCATTGTCTTAAGTATACTTTATATTTTTAAAATAACGCTGTTGCAGGTTCTTGAATGCCTTCCTCGGCTGTGCCTTCTACTTACGCATCCATACTGTGCCGTGCGACATATTTCTGCTCGTTGTCTTGGTGTACTGGCCTCACTGGCATCAGTACAAGTAATGACACAAATAGTGTCAACAGTTCTGCCCTTACTCGATGCTGTGGATTCAGATGTACGTCGTCAGGGAGCTGTTGAATGTCTCGTGTGTGTGGTGGATCGACTCCAAGTAGACATTGTTCCATACATTGTACTTCTTGTTGTCCCTCTATTAGGTACGTATCAGAATTTAGCTTAAAACTAGTATTTGTATACAGAGTAGACTGTTTTACCACTATTTATTAATGTCAGCAAGTTTAATGGAATGACGAAAATATAATTTTCATCTAAATTTGTAGACTAGTTGTGAGTACAGGAAGCAACCAATAATGTTTGGTCATTCTCCATAAGACAGAGAGAGATCAGCCAAACAGCTTTAGGTGTTTTAATACCTGCAAATTGTGGAACGTTTTCCTCAGTTGCTGATAGTAAAAATAATAATTTATTAATTAATACTGCCAATGCAATACAAGCAAAAAATCAAATACATTGGCAAAATTAGATGTTTGGGGTCCCCCCCCTCCCCTCCCCTCCCCTTCTGGCAAGCTCTCAGTGTCAGAGATATTGCTTAACCTATGTGCAAGTGTGACCAGTATAGTGATGCATTGTCCCAGATGATGGCTGGGACATCAAGAGAGCAAGCGACTTAGCCCAGACTTCGTAGTGAACTGTCAATAATGCCTTTTAGTAGCAATGGAGCTATAATGGGTGTGCCACCACTCTGCAGTGAACCACTTATTTCCACTTAACAGTAGTCGCGTGAGAAACTCTTGAGGGCTACTCTCAGCAAGGTGTTTATTTGAGAGTAGATTTTGGCTAGCTCTGCTCTCGATAGTACTAGCCAAGCCGCTTGCCAAGAAAATTCTTGCAATGACCCTGTGCACTGGAGAGTAGCCAAGATGGTGGCACACAATAAAAAGTTAATACTATAAAGAGGAAAGAAATGAATGGGATAAGCTGATGGATTAAGCCTTTAATTTAAAATAGAAGTGTTTTTGGAGCCGGTATTAGTGGTGGTATGTTAGTTGGCATATGACATGAGTTGTTGAACTCGTGATATTTCCAATGAAGGGGAATGCTTTGCCTGTGGTAAGATTGGGATATGTAGTGGTGGGTGGAAGCATGCTGCAGGTTTTACAGCAAGGTATATTGCATGGAAAAGATCCATGTGGTGTTTTTGGAGAGTCTGACAGACTGTGTTTGTGGACCAAGTGTTCTTAAGATTGAGTGGTCTGGCAAAACATGTAGCTGGATAGTAGGTAGAGTTGTGGATAGATGATTGTGCATTTCTGGAAAGGAGCAAAGGAAGTCATACCCCTGTTGAAAGATATCGTTGATGGATTCAAGGCCAGGAGGGAACTGGATGACAAAGGCAGGGCTATGGTTGGTTTTTGCGGGTGACAAGGGAGACTTGTTACTTGGAGGGTGGGTAATCATACGGGAGATCTGTTTATGTCTGAGATCCATGGGGTAACAATGGGAAATAAAGGCTTGGAATAGGCCCTGGGAGTATTTGCAGTTGGAATGAGCATCAGAAGAAGTGCAACTTCCACATATTGCAAGGCTGTATGAGAGAGAACGTTTGGTATTGAAGGGATGGCAGCTATTAAAGTGTGGATATTGCTTTAGATTAGTGTGTTTGATGTGGACAGAGGTACGAGGGACGTTTGAAAAGTCCGTGCAAAGTCCGAGAGATGGCACCAGCGGCACGTGTCAAGGTCTTGTTTAGTTAATAGCGTCTCTTGAATGAACGCACACCAAGTTTCAGCTGTATTGGTCTATTTCTTTGTGTTTGGCATTCTTGTGACTCAAGGAAGTCGAGTGATTTTCAAGAAACGGACGAAAAAGTATTTCGTGTTGTGATTAAACATTACTTTATGAAAGACAAAACGCCTCAGGAGACTAAAGAGAAGCTTGATAAACATTATGGTGACTCTGCACCTTCGATTAGAACAGTTTATAAGTGGTTTCAAAATTTTCAGACTGGCCATATGGGCACAAGTGATGCTGAACGTTCTGGACGGCCTGTGGATGTTACGACTCGAGAAATCATTGATCAAATCCATGATATGGCGATGAATGACAGAAGAGTTAAGGTGCGTGAGATTGCTAGTACTGTGGGCGTCTCGACTGAACAGGTTCATAATATTTTGCATAAACATTTGGACATGCTTGACCAAAAATGGAATTGTGTGAAGTGTTGGAAGGATGGTTTGCAGCTGTTCCAGAAGAATCCGTAGTACTTTAAGCGTCGTTTTGTCACTGTGGATAAAACGTGGATACATTACTATACTCCTGAGACCAAACAATAATCTAAACAATAGGTTACCAAGGAAGAATCTGCATCAAAAAAGGCTATGGCGACTGTCTTTTGGGATTCGCAAGGGATAATCCTCATTGACTATCTGGAAAAGGGTAAAACTATTACAGGTGCATATTATTCATTGTTATTGGACCATTTGAAAACCGAGCTGCAAGAAAATCGTCCACGATTGGCCCACAAGAAAGTCCTTTTCCATCACGACAATGCACCAGCACATGCCTCAGTAGTTGTGGTAGCAAAATTAATGGAAATAGGATTCCAACTCATTTCACATCCCCCCCTATTCTCCAGACTTGGCTCCCTCAGACTACTATTTGTTCCCCAATTTGAAGAAATGGCTATCATCTATGTATCTGAAACACAGAGTGGGTTTAAAGGGGGTGTGGTTCAGGAAATGTGCCTCCAGACGGCCAAGGAATGGTTGAGCATAGGATGGGGCCATGTGGGTACCCATGGCGGTGTCTCAAATCTGGTGATATACTTCAGAATTAAAGAAATTTTTTGAGAGAAGTAGATGGGGCAAGGTTGAAAGGAAGTATGTACTAGGCTGGCTATGTGGCGGTCACAGGTGTAGATAATGTTCCCCTATCTGTGAGGAATTTGTATAGAGGGAAGTTACGTCAATAGAGACCAGGAAGGAGTCTGTAGGTAGAGGTGTATGAACTTGGATAGGCATTCAAGGAAATGTGAGGTGTCTTTGACATATGAGGGCAGATTTTTTACAAAGGTTTGGAGATGTTGATCCACAAAGGCTGAAATCCGTTCAGTGGGTGACACATATGCCACAACTATATGTCGCCCAGGATTATAAGCCTTGTGGATCTTTGGAAGAAGATACAGGGTGGATGTATGAGGGTTCAGGGGAGTTAGGAGGGAGATGGACTGAGGGGAGAGGCCTTGCAGGTCAAGGAGAGTTTTTTATTTCCTAGCAATTGGAGGTTGTGGGATCTGTAGGGTGTGGAAGGTAGGTGTTAGTGTCAGACAGCTACCTTAGAGCCTCGACCACATAGTCATTGCAGTCCATCACTACAGTGGTTGAGGCTTTGTCAGCAGGGAGGATGATGATGATATGGTTTCTGGACAGTTCTCTCATGGCTCAAGTTTCTATGATGCTGAGGTTTTTGGAGTGTGGGATGGAGTTTAGAGAGGGTGAGGAATGTGTGGATGGGAGAACTCTTGGAATATAATAAGGGGATGGTTTTGTGGGAGTCAGGATGGATCCAGAGAAACTGAAGGTCTAAATAGTTTGACTGGACTCAATCTCGTTCTGTTAGCTATTTTGTTCTCCTGTGGTGGCAAAATGGTACTGCGAGAGAAGAAAGTGAACGCTAATGAGTCCCGGGTCAAAGCAGCATAGTCGAACTTCGGGGTCGGAGAAAAAGTGAGTCCCGTGATTAGGAACGATATTTGGGGTTCAGTAGGGGCAGTGAAGGAGGGATTAATGACTGGGTTTAAGTGGAGGAGAGACAACAGCTTTTGGGGTAGATGTTAGAGAGTTTGGATGGGGTAGATTGAGGAGGTGAGCTAAGCATGTAGTTCTGGAAAATAGGGGTGGAGTTGGTGTGTGATGTATAGGAGTGTTGATAGGGAATGGGAAGTCCTATAGCTAAATGGATTCTAACAAGAGTTGACAGCTTGCAAAGATGTTTTTGTGCGTGTTGGACCTGCATCTGTATGCTCTGTGACATGGTTTGCTGCATATGATGAATGAGGTGAGGGTATGAAAGGCACAGGATTTTATGGAGTGAAACAAGCTGGGTGGAATGTTGATAAGCCATGTGAATATACTTTTGAAGAACCAGCTGGGTGGGAGGAAGGGATTGCGTGAAACAAAAAGCATGAAGTGACGGGTGAATTTGTGGATGGCAACCTAAAACTGGAAGTTAAACCATTTGGTGGACTATTTATAGAGAGGCAAGACTGAAGAAACAGTATGTGAGAATTTAGTTTTGCGAAACATGAGGCGTGGAAATGGTAGCGGGACAGATAGATTTCTGGAAGTAGCATATTGGGAGAACAAGATTAGGAGGCAATAATAGGTCACAGATGAGGAACCTAAAACTACCCACCTACTGGGATGTATTATCAGTAAAGAAAACGGAAAAAAAACACAAACAAAAACAGCAAGTGTAAATGTAAAAAACCAAGATTTTGCGTAGGTTTAAGGCGGAAGTATAGTTTACTTGAGGTTACGATGCTAAGAATAGTATTTATGCATCGTTCACACTCCTTAAATTGTGAAGCTTTCTTTGAACTTCATCTCCTGCACTAGAAAATTTCTCTCCCATTTCCTTCAAAACATTTTGTTTCTTAATTCTGTACCACTAAGTGACACATTCCACAGCAATTCTCTGCCTTTTATACATTTTAATTTATTCCTCTATTTCTTCTAATGACCGATTTTTACTCGTTCTGTTAATAACTCTCGTCGAGCTCTGACTTTCTAACAGTGTTAGTATTCTGCGAGCTACTATCAGAGAGTGCAAGAATGACATGTCAACTTGTGAACAACTCGATTAATGTCAGCTCTCAGGTATTAGCTAGCCACTTGCCATGAGCTACTCTCAGAGGCATGTCCATTGGCGAGTTATTGCTATCTAGAGCTTCTCGCCAATATTTACTCTCAATTGGAAAGGCACGTTAAGGGAGACTATAACTTAAGGTAAGTCAGTTAAGGCAATAACAGCAGGCTTAAAACCATCAGAAGCCTAGTGACACCTGATAAAGACAACAGAGCCTGCTGAAAAAACGTGTTTTCTCGACACCTTCTGGCATGACAACCATGAAGATTACAACTGTAGCGTTAGGCTGGGAAAGCCTCCACTCACACATTAAGTTAGCAGTTTTGTAGTGAGACAACTTGATGTGAGAAGAAATGGAAGAAGGTAAAACAGATTGCAACGTTAGCATAATAAAATATTTTTATAAAAAAATTAGTTACGGGCCACTGCTAGCTTACGTTTTATTAAGTGGTTCTGAAAATTGCATTCAAAACAAAGAAGCCTACAGATTTCAGATGTGCTGTGAGTGTAAATTAGAGAATGGTAAGTAGTTCACTTTCTGAGTGGAGTTTTGATAAGTGAAATGTTGACTTACACTACTTTGCCATGATATTCACTTTGTGATGGCAAAAGGTTGCCTCAAGGACTTCGTTTAAATTGTGCTCCTGCTACAACTGATGAAAGAGAGAAGTTTACTATGGTTGGTGGAATGACCATGTGAGCAACATATACTAGGGTCTGGGTGAATAAATGGGGTATACTTCTGGAGACTTCTCTTTGGCCAGACTTTGTCCTTGGTTTGCACAGAAACTATCATCTGGCTTAGCATTGAGAAAAACATAAGAGTTATATTGCACTGTGGCTGGAGTGTATACTCTTCTGCTCTCCTTTCAGATGACCGTTGGCAACGCAGTGGATGACACTTTATACCAAGAATTGTTCGGTCGCCAAAGCCTGGTTCTTGAAAACAGGGTAAACTATATAAAACATTGGTTTCAATTTGGTTGAATGGAGCTAATGTAGTTTCTCCCAAACCCTTGCACCGTAGATTATCCTTAATGATCCTTAAAACTGCTGGAGGATAGGAAAAGGTGTTTTATGTTTCATGTAATATTTTATATATATATACTAGCAGTTACCCGCGACTTCGTCCGCGTTGAAGAGTGTTGTAATATAAGATTTTCTTGAGAGGTCTGGTTGCTCAGTGGTTAGGGTGTCCAACTGGCGATGGAAAAGTCCCCAGCTTGAATCCACGTCTCGGCGAGGATTTTCATAGTTCCTTAGCTCGACCTTCACCTCTGGCATAGGTTGTGTGATGTGAATTACGCCAGAATGCTCAATTAGTTCTGATTCCGTGTTGAACTGTGAGTCCTCTATGTACGGTAGGATTACTGGGTTACGTTAAGAGGCTACGAAAGGGGCTGATTGTGGAGATGTAAAAAAGCCTTGTCACCAGGACAATACGACCATACGATTTATTTTAGAGCTATTTTTATTGGTAATAGTAGTAATAATTGTTGCAATAAAATAACAAAAATTTATTTATGTTCCACAACTACTTCATTGAATTTTTAAAACAATTAAAATATTCTGTTTGTTAGGAGTATTTTCAGTTTAATGTATCGGAATATACAATACTGAGGATTTGTCTCCGTGGTTTTTGTAATTTTCATAGCCCTAGTTTTCTTACATTTCTTTGGAAGATATGAATTTTGTTTAGCCGGCATCTCTTATAATTACTAATTTCAAGTCTCGCAAATAAAAATTAACACAGTTTTAATTATTGGAAGCTCAAAACGTCAAAATATTAGTAATACATTGATGGAATTGACTAAATATCAACAACAACAAAATACTAACATGCAAACAGCAAAAAATTGCGACACTAAAAATGAATATTTTGATTTGCACTCAAAGTCTGGAAAAAAAGAACTTAATTTACTCTTTGAATATTGATTTTGTTTTGACAATATATTGGCTTCATCAATTAATTCTACTTTAAAACAGAAATTTACATATTATAGTAGTAATTGATTCTTTTATTTATAATGATCAGTGGTAATATTGGTTTCTCTATCTGTGGAAACAGTTGAATTGCCTGTAGAGTGTAGACCAGTTTACTATAGTTCGTTTGTTTCGGTCCATTAATTCTGCGCTGAAATATAAATTTCAATGTAATACATTCATTCTTCATAATTGTTTTCTCAATCTGCCAACAGAATTGAATGTCTACCGACAAATTACTATTCCGCTTGTCTGCCACTCCACTATCTGAACAAAAAATTATAACTTTCAAAAACTTACTTCTGGCAACGCCGCGTGTTCTGCTAAATCATCTAAGCTTATTATAAATCTTTTGATACAATATCGGTACAAAGCAATACACTACGTCACTAAAATGGTGCAAATGAACTAACTAATAATGTTTCAGTTATTCTGGCCCAGGCTGCACAATTCTTCTAATATTACAGCTATAAAATCAAAGCTTCTATCACTCGCGCATTGATACATTTACTATTGCATGTTAATGACGTTATGAATGGCAAAATAAACTTGACGCATTTCAGATCGCGATAGTAAATGAAGCCGAATAAAGACGCTGGCAATGTGGTGCAGTAAATTAAATACTGAACACATCTGAAACTACATTCAGCCGCATCAAATTTGTCATCAGCATGATAACTGTTATTGAAGTAACGTAACTAAAAAATTTGTACTAAAATCATGGTAACTTGCAGTGTTCAATGGTAAGTCCATAATTCTCTGCAACTCTAAGACAACTTTCGTTAATATTGCTGGTCAAGTTAACATCTCGATAAAGTGACTGTTACTGCTCGTGATTTAGTAAGGTGTATAATTGCATTTAATATGTTGAGGTGTGTTGGTATAGTTTGACTTTGTAGTGGCAATATTAACAGAGACAGTGGTTTGGTTGAATGATGCCTGCACCAGATTGATTTTTGTTGCAGCATAAGGCAAAAGGAACTTAGTTATTATCAGTAATAAGGAAGCAGCTTTTATATGCTCCGTGTAAATTGTGTATTGTGTTGTAAACGACTTCCACTGTCACTTCATGAAACAATAAGTTTCTACATTAGCCCATTGAATATATTCGTTTTAAGTGTAGCATTCGATAGATATTTGCAGAATATTGAACAGTAAGTAAAAAGCAGTTTCGTGAATCATAGTCTCTATTATTTGTACAAAAATTGTAAACAAAAAATAAAAAGGGTTAGTTAAGTTTTAAATTTCGGCAAAAATAATTTGTAATACAGAGACTGTAGGTTCAAGTTTACGTCGCGATACACATCAATAACTAAAGATAAAATTATTGTTTCAATGCGCCTGTGACTGAGGCTTTGATTTTGTAGTGACAATATTAACTGAGATTGTGGTTAGATTGAAACTCTGCCTGGACCAGAATGAAAACAAAACCTTCTTGTCACAGCAAAAGGCAAGAGGAATTTAGTAATCAGTTATTTAAGAAACTTTAATAAGCACTACGTCACGGTGTGATGTGATGTATCGCGTCGCAAACTACTCCCAGACTGTATAGTAACGAAAAAGAAACAGGAAATAAATTAAACCGAGATAGAACTACTACATTTTGCACTTTTAGTGAACCGACTTTTGTGCTGGTATACTCATAGCATTTACGTTTTTTTTTTGTTTTTTTTCAATTGTGGTGTATTATTTGATATGTCATACTATTTTATGTACATAAATGAAAACATCTACTTGCGAACTTGACAACAGTGCCTACCTTTTTTTTTTAAAAAAAATTTAATTTTAAGTACAGATTTATATTTCCTGCTTCCAAAATATTATTTGTCAAGTGCGTCGGTTTTATGTCTTTTAAACTAAACACAAACTTGCTTATGTAAGAAGGTTTTTGCTTTTATTTCTGAAAACTAGTGTGTGCGAGTTACGTAAAAAGCAAAGAGTAAACGTGGCACGGCTATCTACGAAGTAGGAAATTCTTTGTTGTTTCAGAATTGATATTAACGGCAATTTCTAAAAGAACTATGCGTTTTTGCGGGATAAAATCTATCCTATGTCACTTCGCACGCAATTAACTGACTTCATGCCAAATTTCATTTAAAGAGTTATTAAGGCGTTATTGATTCCAGAAGTACATCCAAACACACATCCGAACTTTATCATTTTCTCATTTTCTCATTTATAGATATATAGATATAATGAAGTTAACGTGTTCCATTTATATACTCATTTTTCTTTGCTTATTTATAGCTTTAATATAAATATATATTCAGTTTCCATCTTCAGCAGTTCATACACTTCACTGTTAAATCATTTTACATTATAGGTATTGGGCCTTCTTTTTTTTTCTCAATAATCTCAGTTTAGTTTTTATTTCCTTAACAGTTTTTATTTGTCATGTTTATTCATTTAAAATACTGATCCTGGAGTTGTGTAATATTAATCACCATCCGACTAAATCTGATATTTTCTGGAGAATTTTTAAATTTTGTGGACCTCATATGCCATTAAACAAAATATATGCTGTCTTTTTTTTTCCTTAGTCTTTATTTCATTCTTATGTTTTACTAGTTATTGTATCTGAAATTATGATTCAGACCTCTTTTAGAACGTTGTTGTTGGAGTTATTGGGATTTTAGCTCTTTTTTATTATTATTAAGTACAGATTGATCTATGCCAGTTTCCTTGTGAAAAGAAGTGTTAGTGCTGGATAATCAGAGCCTGGCATTTCACTCTCCTGAAATATATTGATAAACAAATAACTTTTGAAATTATAGCACTCTTATATTTATTATTGTTTTGTACAGAGGTGGAATTAAAATTAGAGATTTTTTTTCATGTTTAAGGACGAATGAGTGATCAGAACCAAGCAGTCAGGCTGATGGCAACTCACTGTTTTGCTACCCTTATACAACTGATGCCACTTGATGGAGGCATTCCTGACCCTCCAAATCTTACACCCAAGTTGGCAGAGCAAAAAGAAAGAGAGCGCATGTTTCTTGAACAGCTTTTCAACCCAAAATCAATTCAGGACTATAAGTTACCAATTCCAATAAAGGCAGAATTGCGTTCTTATCAGCAGGTAAAATGGTTATACTATTCTAAATAGAAACTAATTTTTACAATACAGTTATATCCTGAAACAACTGTTAATATGATAACTGAGATAGAGATTTGAACTATACACATTAAATGTGTGAATCCAGTCAGGATGTTAATTGTACACAGATTCCTGAGCACCCTATACATCATGATATCTCTATTCTATTGTGTTAGATATTTCAATACATATATTATAGACTGACTGTAGGAACATACTGAACAGTAGATAAACTTTTTGAATGTTTATACTATTGTCTCTGTATTTCTCTGTATTCTTTTTAAATTTTGTCAGGTTAATTTTCCAAATGATGCTTAAGTTTCTTGTGAAAAGATGAAAATAACCAGAGTATTGTATAATACGCCAATTTCAAAGCAATTTTCTTCCTTCTCCCTTTTTTTAAGAAAAAAACTAATTGAAAATTTTTCCCCCTATGAGTAATGTTTGAAGTACACAAAACTATTTTGTAATTTTATATTCATTATATTTTTCTTTTGTTTTTCTAGTCAGGTGTGAATTGGCTGGCATTCTTGAACAAATACAAATTACATGGAATTTTATGTGATGATATGGGTTTAGGCAAGACTTTACAATCAATATGTATTTTGGCAGGAGATCATTACTACCGAGATCAGCGTTACAAGGTATATTCTTGTATTTTCACTAAAAAATAATTGTCTAACCTAAAACAATGCTTTATTTCTATATTTAGATTATTAGTAAGTAATAAATGATCCTTTTTACTGAGAATTATATTTAGAAATACTGGAACATCTACAAACCCACTTTTGGTACATTATAAAAACTTGATACAAAACTTTTTGGATTAATATGAGTAACAAAAGGCTTCACAGAAGTTGTGGACTAAAAATTTACCTCCAGCCCCCCCCCCTCGGTATTTAATAATTTGGGTCATATTGTAGTGGACTAAAATAATTTTAATTTTGTAAGAACAGAAAAAAACATTTTTAGTGTTGCATTAGCCTCTCTTCAAACGAGAGTTTTCAGGTAAAAAGTAATAATTAGTTTTAACCAAACAAATTGGAAAAACATTCGTAATGAGAAGGGTTGGATAGCGTGGCTTCTTATAATTGAGGTACCTTCTTACGTAGGTTGTTAGGATTTATTTTTTATTTATTTTCTCTGCTATCATATTACGTAAATCATTATTCCAGTTTCTGGTAAGGTTGAAATGTAACCTGGATCAAGATGACAGCTGAAACTTTTTACTACAGTGTAAGCAACTGCAAACAAATGACTTGCCAAAACATTCCGTTCATCCCATCAATCGTGACAGGCTTAGAGGCTAGTCATGACATAATGTGTGATAAAAATATTTGGGCCGAGTCTCTAGCTACACATGTTATGCTTACAGAGTGCATCCTATAGAGTTCCAGTACATCTACACTGCTGTTCACAACCATCAAACATAATCGATGCAACTATAATTCAAGGAATGAAATTCATGCTGGGAACTGATTATGTCCATTCCTGTGTGCCATTGGAATAAAACAAGTATTTGCAATTTCAAATTGTTGTCATTTACACTAAATCTATTCTACCTGGGCAGCAAGGAGGGAAGCTAAAGATAAGAAGCTGCTATGAGTGCTGGATGATCACTGAATGATGCATCTAGAAATTTCTGTGGCTATGTTTGAAAACTGAGGGGAAGGAAAATTATTCATATAGTTGCGAATAAGAATGGAGAAGAAGCTACGGAAGATTTAAAAAAGGCTGAAGTATTAAGTAACTGGTTTGATGACACTAACAGGGAATATGGTTAAGGAATGGGAGGGTTTAAATCAGTGGAAACTGGGGAATTTGGGTGTATATTACTCCATAACTTTTAGTCTGTGTCAGCTGTGATTGTTAGTATAAAGATGAATGAAGTCATCAGTGTCAGTATAACTGAAAGAAGTGGTGAGAAATTTCAAGAAATTGAACGATTTTCAAACAGAAATATGGAGTCTTAGTATTGTGGGTTGTTAGATAGAAACTTATTCAGTTTGGCAGCTCATAGACAACCATTATTTGTTGTTACGTATCTATGAGAAAATGTTTAATTTCATAGACTCAAGAGTGTAATAGAAAAGAGCTTGGGGTGTTGTAACATTTAGAAAAATTAATTGTGTATGTAGGTACAAGCTTGCAAATCACTGAAAGTATATCTGAATAAAATAAATGGTTAAAAAATAAACGCCTGTGGATGGTATACGGCAATAGTGCAATGAACTGCATTTAAAGATCATTTGTTAAATGGAAAATTAACTCTCATTATGCTTGGATATGAATCAAATGCTGAGAATGTACTTGTTTAGAATTAATCTTGTATCTCAGAAATGTTCATCCCAATGGTCCTGGTATTTTAAAAGAAGGATAAATCAGATGAGACCTGTTACTGTGGCTGTTCTTCCATTTTGTTCCTACTGGATCCCTGAATAGATACGAGGGTTGAATGATAAATAATGCCTCCACCTTCATAACTCCTCAACAGATGGCAGCACTGGTATGTGGCAGGTACTGGATTGTTCTGTAGACTTTCCTCTACAGCTCCAGTTGGTAAGAAGCTTTAACATTGAACGGTTGTAGTGTTACAGTGTAAAGTATGGAACCCTGCACAGGCGGTCAGTCAATGTGATTTAAGCAATGTGCAGTCATTTAATTCTTGACAGCGGAAGGTGTTAACCCAAAGGAGATTCATCAAAGAATGCTAGCTGTTTATGGTGATTGTGTCGATGTGAGTACTGTGCGTTGCTGGGCGAGGAAGTTTAAAGATGTTGAGGTGGGGACGTCTGACTTACGTGACAAACAAAGAGTCGGACATCCTGTGACAGCTACCACCGAGTTTCACAAGCAAAAAGTTGACAGACTGATTCAGGACGATCGTCGTATCACTCAGAGAGAAATTGCAATCATAATCGGCATTTCACAAGAACGTGTAGGTCACATTATTGCTTTGCTTGGCTATCGGTAGATCTGTGTATGATGGGTACCTCAGATGTTCAGCCGGGTGGTGTTGTGTAAACATGACATTTTGACAGCTGATTCTGCTGTCTTCATCAGGTATCTTGTAGCTGTTGCAAACTGACTGCTGCCACAGCCTCAGCTGGCTTGGCCATAAACCGAACCTCCTTTATACCTTTAGCTGGAAGACCCGCTCACTCTTGTTGGTCGAGAGCTCTGGCTTAATAAGCGGCCCGTTGCGGTCACCAACTGGCGCCATTTGAGCCTTCATGCCCGGATGTGCCTGCGGTCGGAGATGCTGGTGAGTCCGCTCTCATTGGCCGTAAGCTCTGGTCTAATCCACGGTCCGCTGTGGTGCCCGCCTGGTGTCATTTGTGCCCTCTACACCCTGTTGTGCAGATCTGCTTCGCTCTCATCGGAGATCGCTAATGATTGGTCTCCAGGCTTTGCTCAAGTAGAGCCTGCCATCCCTATTTATGCTGTTGTGATTTAGTCGGATCTCCAACGCCTCACTTATGACCAAGTCCCAGAAGGAAGAGGCCCTAGCCAGCACTACTGTTTTGTCGAACTCTATCCTGTGGTCTTCATCGAAGGCATGCTCGGCTAATGCAGATTTTTCCAGTTGCATCAGACTTATATGTTGTTTATGTTTGGTAAGGCACTCTTCGGTCGTTCTGATGGTCTGACCGATATACACTTTGCCTCATTCACACGGTATGGAATAAATCCCAGGTGTCCTCAGGCCTAAGTCATCTTTACCGAACGCAGCATGTCATGTACCTTGGCAGGTGGCTGAAGATGCTTTTTATCCCGCGCCGCGCCAGGAGTCTACCAATTTTCCCCAACGTGTTCCCGGCATATGGAAGGAAAGCTGGGAACTTTGAAACAACGTTTAACAAGGGAAATGTTTTCATCTATTCCCGATAATGAAAGGAGATCTTCGGGGACATTATTATGCTTATGATGATGACGTTGAGAGAACTCTGAGACTGGTTGCGGAAACTGTGTGTCGACTTCTTCCGTGATGCCTTCAGATAACTGGTTCATCGTTGGCAGAAATGTATCCAATTGTCTCGTGATTATGTGGAAAAGTGAATATTGGTAATTAAAGAAGACATTCTAAGGATTATTTCTGTGTTTGGTTTATTAAAATATCCCCATTCAGTCCTAAGTTATGACCTTGGAGGTGTTAAATTCAACCCTCGTATTTGAAATGCCTTTATGAAGGCATATCAGTTCACACATGTTCCAAATCACCATCTGTATGAGGATTATTTTCTCTTTGGACAGAAATTTTGATCCCATATACTAAAGTAAACTAGTTGACAGAGAGTTGATTATACATGCATTCTGTCTATATTGTGGTTATTCCCTGCACTAATGGTTGATAATAAAGCTAGAAGCTTAAGTCACATAAACTTGTGTTGCCATTTTGAATATCAGAAAATAGCTTAATTATGACCATTGCCAGTTTCTATCCTCCGTGAAAATCAAGAAGAGATGTTGGCGACCTTGTTGTCAAACAGTGATAAGAAATGCCATTGCTTCACTAAAAGTGAGAAGTTGGTTTGGTTTATGACATGGTCTTAATTATCTGTAGGTTTATATGTAATGATGTGTATTTTTTTCATTGTTGTAATAATCTTTAAAACTTTGCAGAAATTCTTGTTTATATGTCACTGAGAATTTTAAATACTCAAAAGAAATATATTCACTGTGGAATCTGTTTCTCCCACATTCCACTGTAGTTATGCTTAATTTTCTTTACAGCTTACAAAGAGTCCTGATTGTGCACCTCTACCATCAATAGTCATCTGCCCACCAACATTAACAGGACATTGGGTGTATGAAGTGGAAAAGTTCCTGTCAAAGGAATATCTGAGACCATTGCAATATATTGGCCCTCCGGCTGAAAGAGAAAAGTATTTTAACACATTTTACGTGAAACATATTTATAAATTTTCATACTTAAAACTGTAGTCTTCACAATTTCACATTGCATCTTAAATTTTCAGAAAACTAATTACAGTATAGTATTTTTAAAAGTGAATTACATTGTGCAATTATTGTTTGGCAGTCCTGTGCTTAAATATTAACATTCCTATTTATTACAGATTAAGGAGCAAAGTTAAAACACACAATTTAGTAGTGGCCTCATATGATATAGTACGTAAAGATATTGACTTCTTTAGTTCAATTAAATGGAATTATTGCATTCTAGATGAAGGACACATAATCAAGAATGGTAAAACAAAGGTAACTTTGGTAATCCAAATACCAGACTTATTAATTCATTCCAGTCAAGAAACTTTTTTGAGCTATACTTTTGATTTTTTTTTATTCCATTTTACAGTCTTCCAAAGCCATAAAACAACTTGCTGCAAACCATAGATTGATTTTGTCAGGAACACCGATACAGAACAATGTTCTTGAACTGTGGTCACTTTTTGACTTCTTAATGCCAGGATTCCTTGGTACAGAAAAACAGTTTACAGCACGCTACAGTAAACCAATTCTTACCAGCCGAGACCCAAAAAGCTCGCCCAAAGAACAAGAAGCAGGTGAGATTATGATTTTTGCTACTTAATTTCATTATTATTTCTGAAGTAGGAATGACATTTTTTGTTATTTCTTGAATTCATAGGAGTAGAATGCATTAAATGTTAGTTTGCAATTATATGAAGATCAGTTAATGTTGTTGTTTCCATATTTACATGTAGGTATCTTGTTGTTCAACTACCTTCAAGTATTGTGTGTCTTTTGCACAGAAGATCCTTAAAAGCATATATTATTACAATATGTATTTTTTTACAAGTAACAACAATTGATATAAAACTAAAGGAACACAACTTTCGTGTCCTGTCACGGGAGGTAGTGCATTGTTTTACTTGTCCACCTTCGTCACACTTACACTGTTCCATGTCGATGAGAAGTCTGTAACAATCAACATTTTTGTATCATTTATCTTATCCGCTAAATGAATGGGCAAGCTTATGAAACTAAAATATTGTGCAACCAATATTCCTATTAACAGAAACAATTCAACAGTGATGTTAAACTCCTGACCCATTGGAGTACAAACCAAAAAATTTTTTTACATAGCCTAACTTTATAGTCATTATATATGGTAAGGGGCATCCATAAATTACGTGAGGCGAAATGGGGGCGAAGGGTACTACGGAAATGTCACGTGAGGTTTTTGGGCTGTAGAGCTAAAAAAAAGGTCTACAAATTGTGCGAAAGTCAATTTTAGGGGGTATTTCATTGAAAAGTGGAGGTGTGACCGGATTTTTGAAGGTGTCTCCAAAAGTTCCGAGGGTGATTTCTAGGGGGGGAGGGGGTTCTCATGGACCAAATCTCACCAGAGGGAGGGGGGCGGTCAGATCTTACAAAATCTCACCTGAGCTGGGGGGGAGGGGTCCGGAAATCTGGAAAAAAATACCTCACGTAATTTATGGATGCCCCCTAATTACTTTCTTGACCTTTACATTTTTTTCAAATTTATACATTAATAATAAATAAAAGACTGATTTGATGCTACATTTTTCTTTTCTTCAGACGTAATTAGCTATACATGAGTTTCGGAATGAGGTATTTATTCACAGGAAAGAAGGTACCTGGACCTTAAAAGTATATAATATTAAATTACTTAACCTGGTTTGTTTTATGTTGTTGTGTCAAAAGGGGTATTTAACAATAAATATTGGAAGTAATATTTTTCACTATTTCAGCAAATCTTTAATTAACTTTACTATTTATTTTTCCTCTCAGTATGACACAGTTCACATTACCTTTCTCTCCATCCTCATTAGTAGTCACTACCGAAGATGAATCTTCAGTATTTAATACCATTAATGGTAAATGTTTTCTATTTTAATCAAATGATAACTTTCCTTATTATGCCTACTTTCTTTGGTATCTGTCTCTTCAAAGAACTAGTAGTCTGCTCCTTTGAGCTAACACAAGTATTTCCATTATTTTCATTTTGTTACACTTGTAAGTCATCTTTATTTTTTACGCTTTCAGTTCCAGAATACTCATTTCCACCACTTGCCAAAATTTTACTTGCTTCATTGCCTTGTTTTCTATGATCCATATTTTCTGCATCACTAATCTCTTCTGTTTGCCACAAACTTCATCACTTCTTATTTCCTTTTTATTATTACTCAGTTTCCCTTTGTCAGAATAATTCATTACCTCTTTAATTTCTGAATATTCCATTTGCAGATTAGTTAATATTTCCTCGATGTCTGTTTTATCCTCATTACTACTGTTTAAAAGGTTTGAGGGCAATGACGTTATACCTCCTTTAATCTTATCCTCATTTGGGTGGGCTATCGTGTACAAGCTCTCTTTGTCTCTATGAATTACTTTATAGGGTTCTTCATATAAAAATTTAAATTTCTTGACCTCGCTTTTTATTAGTGAGGATTTCCAATGAGTTTGGACCAGTATTAAATCCCCAGTGTTATATACTGTGGATTTTATGCGTGTATTGTGGTTTCTTTTTCTTCTTTCTGCACATTTCTTCAATTTCTCACTTGCAAGTTTGTCTGAGTAGCTATATATGGCAGTTGGGAATTGAATGAATTTGTACACAATACAAGGAGGTTTCTTTCTGAACACGAGTTCAGAAGGTGTTGCCGAAGTAGAGTTGTGAGGTGTGGTGTTAATAACGTCTTCTGTAGCATCTAGTTCATTGCCCATCTTTTGTGATACTCATGACAGTACGTTCGAAACCAGCACCCTAATTCCTTCATAACCCCTTCTACTGCATTTCCTTGGGGGTGGTAGAAAGAAGTTTTAATTATTTCAATATCTAAATTCTCAAAACACTGGGTCCATACCTTGCTTACAAATTATGATACATTCTCTGTCAATACTTCTTTGTGTTTGTCTACATGAGGGATGTAGTAATTAATTACCTTAGAACAAATCACTTTGGCAGTACGTTTCTTTAGTGGATATAGTTTTACATATTTAGAAAAAACATCCATGACTCATATTTGTGTTACACCCCCACGAGACATTGGTAGCGGACCAAAAATATATAGGGCAACTAGTTCGTACGGTTTATTTGTTAGCACACTTTGCATTTCCCCCCTATGCTTAATGTTGTCAGCTTTAACCTTTTAACATAGCTCACAATTGGTAATAACTGTTTGTATTCTCCGGACCATATTTGGAAAGTACAGTGTTTCTTTTAGGATTTTATGGTATTTATTTGTGCCATAGTGACCATAGCTGAAATGATGTAGGATGAAATAATTGACATAATTTTCAGGTACCCATATCTTCCATTCTTCGCTATCTGCACGGTTCCTTTTAAATAAAATTCCATCAATTATTGAATAAAATTGTTTTAATTTGGGGTTTGCCTTATCACCCTTTAGTCTTATATATAAAAAAATTTCATGTCACAATGTTTCTCCAGGATGAACTCCGAAACTACTTAACCTATTTTGATGAAATTTGGCTTAATGTGTGTAATTTGGTCCAACTTAAAATATAGGATAGTTTTTATCTCGATTATCGACCTCATTATTTATTATTGTGAATGAAGCGTTTGTCATAGGACAGAGGTTTGTAAATTCCTTAAGTTTCTAACAGATGGCATTGTGTTAATTTATCGAACCATCCAGTAGATGGCAGTGTGTTTCGATTTATTTATGCTACAGTCTGTTCCATACCATATGTGTGTTTCTTTAATTTTAATTGTGCTGTGTATTGTGTTATAATTATACTATATTGTTGTGCATTGTTTGTGTGTTATTATACTTAATGACAAAGTAATTACACACATGAATATATCATTGAAGAAAAGATTATGATAAATTCAAAAACGTATTTCTTGCTTGCTTCTCATTTTTTTTCTTTTCGTTATGGTCAGCTCTCCAGTACTCACTCATTATTCCACTGTGTTTTCTCTTTCTCTACTCTCTACCTTGAAATTCTGCCATATTCGAAATCTGCTTTCAAACAAAAATTTCTTTTCTTACTGTTCACTGATATTGTTTCATACAGCAACGCGTGACCAGGAGAGTGTGTTCTCCAAAATATATCAAAAAATTCCTTAGATCTTAATTGGCTCTGTAATCGTGGTATTTTCGCATCAAAAACTGTTGACGTCAGGTGATATAATGTCTTTTAAATCAATAGGCACTATTATAGATGAAAATGAAGCCATAAATTTTCCAACTAAGTTTTTAAATTCTTTGGTTCTTTGCCACCACACAATTTCGGTTAAAGATTGGTTCACCGATTATTCTTCTTTGTAATTTGAATCCACCTAGCAACAGTACACATTTGGTCATTAAAAGGATCACTGGAAATGTTCTTGAAGCAACTATATTGACTGGAAAGTTTAAAGGAGAAACCCGGACTGGCTCAGCAGCTGCGTCCTAGACTGCGCTCTTCACGCCGACCAGCTGACGCAACCTGAAGATGATGACACGTTATGGCATCGAAAATTTGTTCATCCACTATCAATTGATCCGACCACTTGCCTAAGAGATTTTCAAGCATCAGATTCACTGGGAAAACCTTCAATTACACTAAAAGCTGATACTATGCTATTTTCATGGGTAGTTCCATTTTGAACTTTTGCCTTTGTCTGGACTATAACTTCGGCATTTTCTAATTATTTTCTTGACTCCCTTCTTGTTTCCTACATGGATTAAGTGTGGTCTCATTACTTTCCCCATTCACTTGAGGTTTAAAGTGTTCTCTTGGAAAAACTAAGCCCTCTCCTTTGTGTTATACCAATGTCTTTCATTAGCTCTACCTTTGGTGGAGAAAAATTGTTCAGAACCAAGATTTAACTTTGGGTCAGAATGGCGGTTAATGTTCCCTAAATCTTCATGTCTGTCCTACCTGTTATTGTCCAGACATTGGCGGTCATTAAAATAATGGTTGTTTGGATACCCTCCTTGGTTGTGAGTGTAGTATGAATCATTTTTATTATAATCCCTTTGCTGTCTAAAGTTATTGTTATTATGATCCTTATTTTTACAAGTTTTATAACATGGTTCATTGTCAAGCCTACATAATAATCATTCAGCTTCTTCAATGGTCCTAATATTCTGGGTTGTAAAGATGTCTTGTATTTTATCGGGTATCATGCTTTAACCTGTCCCTCACTGTCTCTTCTTCAGCGAGTGAATTAGTAAAAAAAAAAAATCATTCTTTGCTGCTTCACCAGCAAAAAAGTCTAAATACAAGTCTCGCCCTTCCTGAAATTGTCTCTCCTTGCATAGTTCTCTTTTTCCACTGTACTGACTCTCCTGAGGCCAGAAATGATTTAAAAAACTGTTTTTTAATTAATCATAGGTTTTTCACTTTTAAATTTGTCATTCTCCCCATACCTGAGCTCTGCCCCTGAGATGCTGGTAAAAATAGTTAATTCTTTCTGTGTCATTATAATTTTCAAAAGCCATATAAGCTTCAAAATTCTTGATGAAAGTAACTGGGTGGATGTTCCCATTGTCCCAGAATTTAATAATCTCAATTTTGTTATTGGAAGTAATGGTTATTTTATTCAAGTTACCCCAAGGGTTTAAGGTTTGTGCCTCTTTACATTTTTCATGTATCTCTGATAGTTTCATGTCTGGAGAGTCTGGTCTGTCATTAGTACTTGGTATCTGTGTTTCAGTATTAGTAATTGGTGATGATTGTTTTTCAGAGAACCCATAGAAATCCTTTGACACATCATTATTGTTTGTAGTTCTGTTCTCAGAAGGGTTTGATGGCTCCACTTCTCCAGAATCGTCAAGTCCTTCACGATAAATATTTAAAAGAAGTTGCAGAAATATCTTACATCCGCAGTAGAGAAGGAAAGTTTTTAAAAAAGTTGTAAACTATCCTACTAATATGTCTTTGATATATAGGTCAAAATCAGCAACTTCCTGAGTGATAGAAAATTATTCATTACGTTAGCTTTAGTGGAAATTCAAGTTGACAATAAGAAGGATAAAGTAGGTCAAGAAAATAATTAAATTCTGAAGAATTATGAGCAATAAATTCTCGTAAAATCAAAGTTTAGTATTGTATGATGTACTGTAACATTTTAGTGCAGCTTAGAAAAGTTGCTTATCTGTATAACATCTCCAGGTGTTGTTTGTTGACACAGTTTATGGACTAATTCTTTGCAGCAGACGCTGCAACAGCCAAAGGTAATATGTATGTGCCCAGCTGATACCGACTCTGTAACGATGTATGCCAAGCAGTTACGGATTTTCTGCTGGAATGCTGCCATAGATTTATTGTTACTGTCGAATGTTCTTTCTTCTGCACGAGCTGTGGTTAGTCGCTGTTTGCTGTGATGAGCTGTATACTATTTGTTACTGCTACATCAACTGCACGATCACGATGTTGTTTTTTTAAATGATTCTTCTTTTGGTGTCAACTGGAATACAGTAACCGTTTAATACTTGTGAAGAAACTTTGATGTTCGAACTTATTAACTTAACTTCTCATATTTGAATAATAAACTTTCATATGATTCATTGAGATTTATTCCAGTTGCATTTCATTAATAGGTATCCGAAGAATACAAGGTCCTTTGCTCACAGTAACTATCAACAACTCAAGGCACACACTAACTTTCACTCTCGCTCGCTCTCTCTTTTGTTACTCTGATCGTTATCATGGCTACGAATTTCTCCAAGAATAACCTTCAGTCTTTTATAATTTCTCTAAGAAACTCGTTATGACACAATTTCCCTATCTTAATTGGTAATTTCTTTTTCCTATTTTACCATATACTCACAATAGATGAAGGCAGGAAGGCTGGGAAGGGGGGAAAATATGAACACACATGTAAAGGGTGTTCATATCTTCCCCCCCCCCCTTTTCTTTTCATCTGTTATGAGTGGTAGGTTTGTATTCCCTATCCTTGATTATTTTGATTTTCGTACATTAAAGAAAGAAACAAATTAGCAAGCATAATTCATACGTGCAGTTACATATACAACATTTTTTGCATATTAGTCTTAAATAATACATATCATGAAGAAAAGAACAGTGATTATTAGAGTTTTAAAGCTTTATTAATCTGATAATTGGCCATAATTCTGGAGCTGTTGAACAATAATTTTATAAATAACTCCGTCTACAAACATCTGTTTTGGTTAATTTATTTTATTCCCCTGATGCGTTTCGCCCTTGTGGTGTAGGGCAGTGGTCCGCAACCGGTGTGCCGCGGCACACTGGTGTGCCGCGACAAGGTGAAAGATGTGCCGCGAAATTTTACCAATTGTAAGGAATTAATTGTCAAGTTTTTTTATTAATTATATTTTATTTCCATGTGCCACGAATTGTTACGTATTGTCGCATTCTAAGAAATTAAACAAAATTTAAGGTGAGCAAATAATTATCCTGCAACACAGTTACTTTTAATAAATTGTTTATTTATTAATTTATGGCGTGACGCGTTTCAAGATCTGAATCTCATTTTCAAACGCCGTTTTTATTTTTATTTTTACATTCTTGATGTGACGACCTGCTGGATGATAGCAGGTTTTATTTTGTGTTTCCTGAAAAAGATTCAGATCTTGAAACGCGTCACGCCATAAATTAATAAATAAACAATTTATTAAAAGTAACTGTGTTGCAGGATAATTATTTGCTCACCTTATATTTCTAAACAGTTACAGACTTTCAAAAGTCCATTATCATGGATAAAATAAAAATAAACAAAATTTATTTACTCACAGTTGCTGTTAGTTTTTTTTTTAATGCATTTTTATATTTCTTTATTCCACGTCTCTACTGTTGCGCTTTGAGGTTGTTATATTTACCGCATGTTCTGCGTTAATGCTTTTCCCTCAGTCTAAACTGCTGGGTTTAGCAGAACTTTCCAAGCCTTATTATATTACGTTGTCGCTTCTCCAACAATACGACTTTGTTCCTGAACCGTTGCACAGACGCGACGCCTTGTTAGACATTAGTGTAAAAGCAATCGGCACTATATTAGTTACTTCTTTGAAGTTTATAAATCCCGCTTCTTACAATTACTTCAGTTCCATCATAGCTGTGCTCTGAAGTGGTCTGAAAACTGTTAATAGTTAGTCTCGATATTTTCTATTACAATTAGAAGACTATTTTAGTTCATGGAGTGTTCCATCTATGAGTGCAACTGATGAAAACGTTGAAAGAAACAAAAGTTGTTGCAGTGGAAATATAATGATACTTACTTATGGTTTTGTGTGTGTGTGTGTGTGTAGTGAAAAAACGTGTCCAATTCGCGAATATATCATCTGTGGTGAAAAAAACCAGTAATGCTACTATGGTTACCAGTAAACTGAAACGACATTTGTCAACAAAACATTCTTCTTTTTCAAGCAGCGATGTCAATTATTTTTGTCAGTTTGCTAGAAAATAAGAAAAACAAAAACGTTCATGGCCGCTACAGTACGTGTTTCGGAAAAAGTACGGGAAGCTAGTTATAAGGCCGAGGCCAAGAAACCACATACAATAAGTAAAACGCTGTTAAAGCCTGTTTGTAAAGAGATGGTAAGAATAGTTCTGAGTTTAGAATCTGCTAGTGAAATATCAGAAATTCCTCTTTCTGCTGACACAATCAGTCGCCGAGTTATTGATACGCGCTGTCTCGTGATACTGAAGACATTATGAAGGAGAAAATCAACAGTCAGTAGTTCTCACTTCAGATCGAAGAGACCGCAGATATTAGCCAACACGCAGAACTTCTGGCTTACATTCGCTATATCGAAGGAGATGTAATTATAAGTAATTTTTCCTTTTAAAAGGAACTACCGGTGAAGAAATATTCCGTTTGACCGATGAATATTTGCTTCTTAAAGAATTAACATGGAAGGATTGTGTTATTCTTTTTACAGACGGAGCGGCCCAATGAAATGATTTGCAGCTGAAGTATGCGAAGTAAATCCCAACCTACGGTGCGATCTTTGTCTCATTCACCACAAAGCCATTGTTGATAAGTCTCTGCCACCTTCTCTGAAAGATGTGCTCGGCGAAGTAGTAAAAGTTGTGAACTTCATAAAATCGCGGCTCCTAAATTCGCGACTTTTTTCAGTTTTATGTCGGGAAATGGGTTCAGAATAGTCATACAAAAGTACGCTGGCTGTCACGATGAAAGGTGTTACAGCGAATATGTGAACTTAGAGATGAGGTACAGGCATATTTGTTGTTGAAAGACATAATTACGTTGATTTATTCACAAATGGCGATTGGGTATGTAAGTTGGCATATCTTATCGACTTTTCGTACACTTGAATGAACTGAACATCAAAATGCAAGGTAGGAATGAAAATATTCTTATTAATATAGATAAGATTAAAGGATTTGAGAATATTATGGATTTGTGGTTACAGAGGACTGAAAATGGGTCGTTTGAGATATTTCCGACTGTATGGTCACTTGACAGTAATAAAATAGTGACGGACTTAATTAAAGAACATTTAAAAGTCCTGCAGCAGAGATTCGAAAAGTGCTTTGGAGAAAGTGTTGAAGATTTTTAATAGGTTCGTGATCTATTCGTTGCAAATTTGGAACATCTTCCAATTAATATTCAAGAGAAACTTGCAGATTTAAAAGCTGACAGAACTTTGAAATTTAAACTTCTCCAAGTTCCTTTAGATACATTTTGGCTAACAATAAGGAATGGAATTAATGTTTTACTGCCGTTTTCAAATACATATTTATGTGAATTGGGTTTCTCGACGTTGATTGAGATTAAAACATCCAAGAGGGAAAGACTCAAATCCGTCTATGAAGGAATGAGGCTTGCATTGTCAACGATTTCTCCACGGATCAGCCACCTGTGTGCAGTTAAGCAGGCACAAGTGCCACATTGAAAGTATGAGTATAATTATTTACTTTAATAGCAATATAAAACTGCCTGGTTATTAATTTTATGCAACCCGTTTTTATCTATCATTTTTTTACGTGTTAGGGGACTTCATACCCCGGAAAAAAATTTCGTATAGTGAGGTATTTTTTGGTAAGGTGTACCGCGAGATTTATGGATAACCTTATGGTGTGTCGCGAGTAGGAAAAGGTTGCGGACCACTGGTGTAGGGCATCATCAGTGGAGATAGTGTTAATCCTCACATGCCAGTTTGGACAGCACCTCAAACACTTTTACAGCACTGTTCGTTGAAGTTCAAGCTTAACATTCTTTCACTACTTGTTTTAATGCCACACTTATTGCTATAGTAAACATTTTTCTCCTGATTTACACACATGTGTTACATATGACTTGTTTTGTTTACCTAGTAGTATATCAGAAAGAAAAAGAGAGAGAGAAAATGATTCACTTAGAATTTAAGTTCTACTTCTAATGAACTCTTTAAAAAAAATACTTTATTTTAAGTGTTCCTTTAAATCTTCCACTTTTCTGTCTTACTAATATTAAATTTACACCATAACTTTACTTCAAACTAAACCGTAACAGTATTATGCCTTTTGCAAGGAACACAATTGCCAAATACTTCATTAAATTGGAAGGCCTACTCTTCTCAACTTTTGAACTGTCCATTCCTTTTTGCGTCATCTTCTCATTCTGATGTTTTTTTTTTAGATTGAACACAAGGGCATAGCATGAACAAAAAATCAAGACTTGAATCTGAAAGTCATATCCTTCCACTATCATGTGCAGTGTTACATTGTGTTAAATTTCCTTGTACGTATGACAAGGGCGATATCTGACAGACAATTTACCATAGGAGTTACAATATTTAAGAGCTGTGTTTATGCATAATGGGTAAACTGAAGGGCAGATTTTTTTAAAACAATTAATAATAACTCTGCCTACAAACAACTGTTTTTGTTGGTAGTTAAATAGGGCAATACAACATAAGCCAGAGAAGGAGAACATTCCAGTACACAGGAAGAGACACCCAAAGTACAACATTCCTGAATAAGAAAAACTTTGGGAAAAATTGGCATAATCCTCTCACAACATGACATCTACTTACCTCCAGCTAAAATATGGGATTGTTTCCGTTTGGTCAAGGATTATCTAGGCCTAAGAGTTGCCAGCATCCTATGCGAGCATGGGGGGGGGGGAACATCAGTCTGATTATATGCACTGTGAAAATCTGGTGTAAGTAGCTTAAGTGTCACCTCCACCTACTAGAACACTACAAGAAATCAACACTCGCTGTGCGCATATAGAACCACTGCCAGGGGTTGGATTTCAATAATGTTAAGATACTGGCCAGGACATCAAATATTGGGACTCAGTAGTCAAGAAAACAATTGAAATTTGTATATGTGATACCTTCAGTAGTGAGTAGTGCCACCCATAATTTTGTGAATTGCAGAGTATATATGTAGATGTAGATGAGATATGTCTTACTGTGGCCTGGGAACCAGCCTTGACAAAACTTCAGAAAGACTGTCATCCTGCCACCGTAAGATGGTTCAATCTTAGGGATCCTCAGGCCATGTTGTAGACAAACACGCATGCCCATTGGCATCCAGCCCTACTATTTCTGGACTTAGACTGTAGACAGAACCAAACACAATATATGTGGGAAAGAGCACCTGAGCTGACTCAGTAGCTGTCAGTTAGGTCAGTAAGGTCAGTAAGGTTGGCTTAACATCTGAAGAAGACGGTGTAGCTATCGAAATATCGTGTTTTTATACACAGTACACCTTTGAAGATTCAATTGGGCACGCAGAAAGTCTCCAGTCATATAATAATAGTTTATTTTAATTGCTATGGAGATGTGCCCCAGCTGCAATTTCCCTGTCACATTTCATGATTTCTTTCTTTTTTTATATATTTTCTTTTAATCTTAAGTTCTTTGGTGGCAATTTCACCACCAACATACTTTTGATCGTTACAGATTTTAACTTTAAATTTCTATCTGTGTTTTATGTAAATTGTTCATTTTTTTAATTTGGAGTTAATTAAGCAAATGACAGCTAAAAAATAAGTGGCATGGTTAATCAGTTGCAACTACTAAATGTTTTAACTACACAGAGCATAAAATTCATTAAAAAAATTGTTTGTATCATCAAAAACTCTTACGGTAGGTTTTATGTTTGTATGTAGGGAACTGCAAGGATAATTTTAACATCTGAAAGAGAGAGTTTCTTCGTAAGAAATAGAAATTCTCAGAAGAATATACTGGACCAATGCCTCCTATGAATCTGACATCAGAAGGATTTTAAGAACTAACAAACCCATGGAAGTCAACTTAGCACATATTACTAATTTACCAAGGAAATTCACCTGTCAATCATATGTACAAGGCATCACAGACAACATTGGAAAATTGTTAAAGTGGGTGGAGGTTTGAACAGTTTAGAAGGTTCATTGCAAGCTAGGCCCCTCATTAACCAAGGTATTAGACCGTTTCCACCCACACCAACTGGTGGGTATTTACAAAATCCCTTGCAGCTGTGTCAGTGTTTACCTCGGTGAGGACAGGTTCCATTGCGCCGAAGATACTTAAAGAGCATATCTGCAACAATAAACATGACATAAATCTGCCAGGTTCGCAATGCCATCAATACCATGTCAGCTAAGCTGCTGTTTCCCACATATATTGTGTGTGGTTCTTTCTATAAGTCCAGAAATAGTAGGGCTAGATGCCAATGGGCATGCATGTTTGTCTGCAACATGGCCTGAGGATCTCTAAGATACAAGGCTACTGTGGAGAGAGGATCAGTGGTGGCCTTGACGAGTGAAAGAGGCAGCAGAAATTTTAAATAAAACTAACAACTTTAACGAGGATAGCAACCAGGTACTCTGTGATGCATAGTGCTCTTTGCTATATAAATAAACAAACATTGTATCTCTGATGAAGGCTGTAGTATGGCAGCCAAAATCTCAGATTGTAAAATAAACAACACAGCTTACCCTGTAATCAGTATTCATTAAGGTATAAGAAGTTTGCTAGGGAGGGAAAAAAATTCATTAATGACCTTGCATGGATTTATTCCTCATCCTGATGCAGTGCAACAGTTTAATGCACATTACAGCGTATAAGGTTTTAACAGAACTTATGGAACAAAAAGATGTTCATATTAGGCTGCTACAAAACTATTGGTAGGAAGCAGAAATTCGTAAAACTCTTTTAAGGGATGGATGTATATCAAATGGAATATTGCAAAAAAACTGGGGTGGTTAAAACACTGGTGCACTACTTATAAGGAAGCAAAATTCCATTGCTTATTAAATTTGATAATTTCTGTACATACACTCTTGAAAATTGAAATAAGAACACATTGACGCCGGTGTGTAAGACCCACCATACTTGCTCCGGACACTACGACAGGGCTGTACAAGCAATGATCAAACGCACGGCAAAGCGGACACACCAGGAACAGCAGTGTTGGCCGTCGAAGGGCACTAGCTGCGCAGTGGTTGGGCACCGCCGCAGTCAGTGTCAGCCAGTTTGCCGAGGCATATGGAGCTCCATCTCAGAATTTAACACTGGTAGCATGCCGCGACAGCGTGTACGTGAACCGTATGTGCAGTTGACGGACTTTGAGCGAGGGCGTATAGTGGGCATGCGGGAGGCCGGGTGGACGTACCGCCAAATTGCTCAACATGTGGGGCGCGAGGTCTCCACAGTACATCGATGTTGTCGCCAGTGGTCGGCGGAAGGTGCACGTGCCCGTCGACCTGGATCCGGACAGCAGCGACGCACGGACGCACGCCTAGACCGTCGTATCCTACGCAGTACCGTAGGAGACCGCACCGCCACTTCCCGGCAAATTAGGGACACTGTTGCTCCTGGGGTATCAGAGAGGACCATTCGCAACCGTCTCCATGAAGCTGGGCTACGGTATTGCGCACCGTTAGGTCGTCTTCCGCTCACGCCCCAACATCGTGCAGCCCGCCTCCAGTGGTGTCGCGACAGGCGTGTATGGAGGGACGAATGGAGACGTGTCGTCTTCAGTGATGAGAGTCGCTTCTGCCTTGGTGCCAATGATGGTCATATGCGTGTTTGGCGTCGTGCAGGTGAGCGCCACTATCAGGACTGCATACGACCGAGGCACACAGGGCCAACACCCGGCATCATGGTGTGGGGAGCGATCTCCTACACTGGCCGTACACCTCTGGTGATCGTCGAGGGGACACTGAACAGTGCACGGTACATTAAAACCATCATCGAACCCATCGTTCTACCATTCCTAGACCGGCAAGGGAACATGCTGTTCCAACAGGACAATGCACGTCCACATGTATCCCGTGCCACCCAACGTGCTCTAGAAGGTGTAAGTCAACTACCCTGGCCAGCGAGATCTCCGGATCTGTCCCCCATTGAGCATGTTTGGGACTAGATGAAACGTCGTCTCACGCGGTCTGCACGTCCATCACGAACGCTGGTCCATCTGAGGCGCCAGGTGGAAATGGCTTGGCATGCCGTTCCACAGGACTACATCCAGCACCTCTACGATCGTCTCCATGGGAGAATTGCAGCCTGCATTGCTGCGAAAGGAGGTTATACACGGTACTAGTGCCGACATTGTGCATGCTCTGTTGCCTGTGTCTATGTGCCTATGGTTCTGTCTGTGTGATCATGTGTTGTATCTGACCCCAGGAATGCGTATATAAAGTTTCCCATCCCTGGGACAATGAATTCACGGTGTTCTTATTTCAATTTCCAGTAGTGTATTATGTTGGGTGACGCTATTATTATTGAATGTAATCTCTTCCATGTTCTAGTGCTTTGAGAGAGAAGTGACATCTGAATAAAAACCAAGTTGGTTCATACTAGTTTTATGTAAAACACACAAAAATGTGTTGTCAGATTCTACAGATTGCCTGTTTAAGTTACAAGACCGTAAAGTTTAAATTAATAATTATGCTGCTGTACCTATGATGTATTAGAGTGTGAAGGCTAAAACTCATGTCTGAGGCTTTTGTTGTGTGTTTCAAACCAGTATGCTTTAACTGTAGTGGTTCTCTCATTTTCCACACTTTAGATCTTAACATTTACTTTTATACTTCTTTCCTAGGGGCTTTAGCAATGGAAGCATTACACCGACAGGTTCTTCCTTTCTTGCTGCGCCGTGTGAAAGAGGATGTACTACAGGATCTTCCTCCCAAAATTACTCAGGTACTTGAAAACGTTTCGACTTAATTGATTACTATTGGTTTTTATTTTATACTAGTAATTGCCCAGGGGTCAAAATTTGATCATAATTCATTAGGCTTTTTAGCCTCTTTTGTAAAAGAGTAATAATCATTTCATATATTTTTTTGTAATTTGTTCTATTGCATTTACGTGAACATAGATATATTATATACGGTATACATTGACATTTTTGGCTGCAAGCATGTACCAATACATCATTAGCTTGTGTTGTTTGCCTTAATTCCTTGCAATTCCTATAAAAATAAATTGATACATTCCATGCATTATTGTATCCGAAATTTTAGCTTCTGAACTAATCATAGCAAATGATGAATTGTATTTATGAATATTTTAATTTTTTTTTTTTTACTTTCTTTATATCAATGGTTCATTTGAATTTAGTCCATCATACAGTGATTTAAAATAGCCAGTAAAACTGCTTTAACCTTATGACAGCATGAAATGAATGAAGTCCTTTCAGGTGTAGTGACTTCGGATTCGAAATGTTTTGCATTACAAAACCTGCATTGTAAATTTGAAACTATCAAAATTTCTTGGAATGACATTTAGAGCGCATTTAAATGTATGCACCATTTTGTGTACTATTTCACTATTTAAATTTGGTCTATTATCTTTCTGAATTTCAAACATATAGGTATGCCTTCTTCTTTGTCCCTCAATTTGAACTATCAGTGTCTATGTCGAGGCAAAATGGAAGTAGGTGCGATTACCTGAATGTAAGGGGGGGGGGGGGACAAAGAAATTACTGAAATTCAAAAATCAAAAGGTCCTTAACCAAAGTTTAACCCTTCAAATAATAAAATGTACTCACTTTTTTTAACTACCAATTCAATTTTTTATCTTTTTGGCAGATACCTTTCAATTCAAATTACCCGTTACTATGTAGAATTCTCTATGATATAGAAAATACATGCGTCCTTTTATAAGAACTAGGAATAATCTCTATCCTATGTGACTGCTTTGTTTCACCAAAGACCACACACATACACACTTGCGAATTTATTTTTTATTTAATCATCATCATCCTTAACAGTTTCCAGCCTCTGGCTGGGTCTGCTTTATGCACAAGCCTCTCCATTTGCTTCTTTCATCCCACCAACTTCTGTAACCAATTTATTCCAGTCCTCTACTCTCTTCCGTACACCCTCCTCCACTCCTTCCATCTCTCGGTCTTCCTCTGGGTCGTTTACCGTGCATCTTAATTTCATGGATTTTTCTTGGGATTCTCTGAGCCTCCATTCTCTTGCCATGTCCATACCATTTCAGTGTGGTCCTCTCTTTCCTTTCCTATAGGGATTCCTCTTTTATGGTGCGTCTAATCACTTCATTCCTTATTCTGTCCATTTTAGTAACTCCCATTCTACCTCTTAAAAACTTCATTTCACTTGCTTATACTCTGCTGATGTCCTGCTTTTTCGTTGTCCACGTTCCAGCAGCATAAGTCAAGATAGGCACATAGTACGTATGATAGATTACTCACTTGCTTCTCTGTGGCACCTCTTTAATCCATATCAGGCTTCTAATCCTCCTCAGAAACGCTTCTGCTTGTCTTCCTCTTTCACTTATCTCGCCACCATTTCCTCCACATTCCTCTAATACACTCCCCAGGTACTTGCACCTGTTTACCTGCTTTAGTTGTTCCCCAGCCGTCACAATTCTCTGGGTTAACCTATTCTTCTTTCTGGTTGTTACCATGTACTCACATTTCTTTACAATAAATTTCAGGCCATACTCCACTGTCTGTCCACCTCCCCAGGTCATCAAATCGTGCACAAAAGCCATCACCTTCATGTTTTCCTCTCCCATCCTCACTGCCACCTTCTGCATTATTTCATCCATGATTACAATGAAGAGCAGGGGTGATAGGGCACTTCCTTGTTTTAGTCCATTCCTTTGTTCCAGCCAATCTGATCTTCCTTCTGCTATTTTCACATAGCTCATACTTCCTTGGTACAGTTCCGTCACTCTCCTGATGGTTTCACCTTTCTTCTCCAAGGCATTCCATACTTTACTCCTTTGTACACAATCATGTGCTTTCTCAATATCGAGAAATACCAACAGTAGATCCTTTCCATAGTCATAATGTTTTTCCTGCAGCTGTCTCATAGCAAATATCAGATCTACCATCGATCTCCCTGATCTGAAGCCATACCGCTCTTCCCTTAGCCCTTTTTGCACCCTGTCACGTATCCTTTTTTCAATGATCTTCTCAAACACTTTGGCACAGTGGCACATCAGTGTAAAACCTCTATAGTTTTTTAACTCATTCCTGCTCCCTTTTTTGAATGTATGTATAATTATTCCTTTTTTTTCCAGTCTTTAGGAGTTGCGCCCTGATTCCATACATTTCTCATCACACGGTATAGCCACTGATATCCTACTACTCCTGCTGCCCTTATCATTTCCACACTCACTTCATCGATGCCTGGTACCTTTCCACTCTTCATCTTACCTAGAGCTGTTTCCACTTCTTCCCAAGTTAGATCCTTATCTTTCTCTCCTACATGGCTGTTGTTTTCCTGCTTCTCCTGAACAACTGTATCATCCTGTGAGCAATCTGGGTTCAGTAAGGCTTCAAAATACTCCTTCCACATCCTTTTTAGTCTTTCTGAGCTGTTTATTTCATTTCCATCCTTATCCAGCATGTTGACATTTTCTATTTGCTTCTTCCTATTCGTTTTTACCATTCCATATAATACTTTCTTATTTCCTTTGCTAATTTCTTCCATCATGTTGGTCCATTTCTACAGTCACTTCCTTTTTTCCTCCATTTCTATTTTTTTGGCCTCCATTTTCTTCACATAGTCATCCCTTGTCTCCTGTGTTCTCTGTTTGAACCATTCCCTAAAGGCTCTATTCTTGAGTTCCACTGCTTGTTTTACTCTATCATTCCATCATGCTGTTTCTTTCCACCTTTTGATGTTACCAATCCTTCCACACACTGTTTCTGCTGCTTGGACTAATATTGTTTTAAAATATTCCCACTCCTCTTCCACTCTCCCCATTTCCACAATTGATATCTTACTCCTTATTATTCTCTGGTATTCCTCTTCAATACTCTTCTCTTTCAACTTCCATACTCTTAATCTCCTATCCTGTCTTCCTGATTTTCTCCTCTCTGTCACAATCCTTAGCTCCATTACTAATAGCCGGTGATCACTATCCAGTGCCTCTGATGGTGTTACCTTCACATCTGCCACACTCTACTTTAATTCACCACTAAATATAAAGTAGTCCACAACTGACTTCCTCTGCCAATTGCTACTATACCATGTTACCTTGTGGCTCTCTTGCTTTTTGTACCTGGAATTTCCTATTTTCAATCCATTTCTTTTGCAGAGATCCAGCAGCCATTCCCCTTCTTCATTTCTGCCACCTCATCCTTCTGTCCTTATTACTTCCTCGTACCCCTGCCTTTCTGTGCCAACATGGGCATTTAAGTCTCCCATAATTATAATATTTTGTCCATTTAACTGTCTTGGCAACTCCTGCTCAAATTCCTCCTTCTCTTGAATTGGACTGCCTACTTGTGGGGTGTATACTTGAAGTACATCTAGGCTTTTTGCTTTGACCGCTATCTTAACCTTCATCATTCTGTCATTAATCTCTTGCACTTCCTCTTTCAGCCCCTCTCTCACAACTACCCCTACTGCATTTCTTCTCCCTTCCTCATTTCCATTCCAATACAGTTGGAAACGTTTTCTCAGTTCTCTCCTACCCTTTCCTTTCCACTTTGTCTCACTCAACCCCAAAATATCCAACTTCCTTCTCTCCATCATGTCTACAATTTCCTCCACTTTCCCGGTTAATGTATGTATATTCAAGGATCCAAATCTTAAACCGTTTCCATAGCCATGTCGTTTGTCCATTGTTCCGTCCTTTCTGAGGCTTGTTTTTGTTTTGAAAGCAGAACCTATCCACTACCGGCTTGCTAGGCCTGTTGTAGCTTCATCAGAGCCCCGTTGGGCACCATTTTTTCAGGGTTCCTGTAGGACCTTCACAGCTACCGTATCAATCACGAGGCACACTAGGTCCCCACTGTACCTCACCTCCACAGGCAATCCCCTACTTTATGCCGTTGCCCATCTCCCACCACATGGAGGAGGGGTTGGACTTTGGGTGATTTTTTATTTAATAATGTATACTAACTATGATTTTTTTTTCTATACTGATGACCAAGACCACAGACATTGGCAAAATCACTAATTGTTTTTGACATTAAAAAAAGGAGAAGAATTGAACATAAACAATGAATCCTTTATTTAATTTAATGTATTTGCATCACGTGTATAAATTTTAGCTTTCTGCATGCCTTCTGCATATAATCTTTATCTCACACTCCTCCAACCCCCCAATATTCTTAAAAAGTTTTCGCTTTACGTTTAATATATAGATTCCCTACTAATTTTATTCTGTAGCATTAAAAGTGTGAAATACTTACTAGGATCTCTCCTTTAGACCCTCAAAGAATCATTAAACAATAAATCAAAATGTAACAAGTTCTAATACTTATAATTGTACCAAGCGTTGTGGATGAGCGGTTAACGCTCTAGCCTCACATTTGGGAGGACGGCGGTTTGAATCCCCATCTGGATATCCATATCTGGATTTCCACAAATCACTTCAGGCGAATGCCGGGATGTTTCTTCCAAAAGACCATGGCAATATTCCTTCCCATTCCTTGTCCCCAGTCTTATTCTACCTCTAATGACCTTGACGTCAACAAAGCGAAAAGCCATAAAGAAGGGTATAATTGTTTTTCATAACATACATAGTAATATAAATCAGATGCAATTAGTGAAATAATTTATTTTAATTCCCTCGGTTTTTAATTTTAATCACTGTGTATACAATCAGTACTCTGAGAATAGTCATTGGAGAGTAACTTGGACTCAAAATGGTTACAATGTATTATTCTGTGACATCTAACTGGTATGAAATATGTGTTGATGTGTAGTGACATCTGTATCTGTGTAGTGAAAACAGATTCACCTCTATGAGTGTTCTGTACATTTATCGCGCACAGGGGTTCTCCTAAGAGATTAGGAGATCCCAACTTTTTGTGGTGATGAAGAAGTATAATGTTCTCTAATAACAGCAAAATTTACTTAGTAATGACTAAATCATTTAGTGACCATGGAATTTGTCTAAAGATTTCAAACCAAGATCATGTTATGTTGCTAGATTATGTACGTAACTATTGGTCATATAAGGTGTCATGAAAGTGGTTGTGGGAGTAAACCTCTTTAATGCTTGATGGCTGCTCCAGATTAAATTTTTCACAATTTTAATAAGTTCACTGCATAAACAAAGAATGATTACATGTCTTAAAAACAGTGTGATGCACGTGATATCCAGAAGATAATACCATTTATTGCCTCATAATTTGGGGAAGATTTTTACTAATAAAGTACACAGTTGTCGGCGTATTCTTGATTTTTCAGCATTTACTGTGATATCAAACAATTGTTTATTAAAGAGGATAACAGATTTTGAAAAGAACATGTCATTTCTTAAGTAGATAGTGTGTCATTGTTGACAACATGGGCATCTAGCGTTTAAACATTTTGTCACATAGTAGTGAGGAGATTAAAGTACTCAGCTTCTAAATTTATGTTTATAATAATTTAAATTGTAAATTATTAATAGATGGTGCTGTTATATACAGTGAAGTGAAATAGCTGCTGGTCAGAATTTTTACTCTGTTTCAAGATAACAACTCGGGAGCATAATGGCAACTAAAGCTGAAATTTGAGACTGACAAAATATCAACTCAACTAGTTATGGATAGCCATGTCATTTTTTTAAAAGAAAAGAGTGACACATAAGTGTAATTAATGAAATTCTTTTAACTTCTTATGAATTTTGAAGAGAAGATGTACAAGGTGTGTTCAAGAAATAAGAATTTTATTTATTCATCCATGTCGATGTCATCCCCCTCAAAATAGTCCCCATTAGGTATTATGCGATTATGCCAGTGCTTCTTCTAATTCCCAAAACACTTCTGGAACTTGATTTTAGGGATAGCTTTGACCTCTTTAAGCAATGCACTTTTAATCTTATCTATGCTTGTAAAAGCGGCCCTTCAAGGTTCTCTTTATTTTTGGGAACAGGAAAAAGTCTCATGGGGCATGTCTGGCAAATATGGAGGCTGGGGCATCATTACATGAACAAGCAACGATGTGTGAGCGGGTGCATTATCTTGATGCAAAAGCCATGAATTGTTTTGCCACAAATCCGGGCAGTTTCTTCGGACTGTTTCACACAAACTGTGTCAAAGTTAAAGATAGTATTCCTTGTTGATCATTTGACCTTGTGTCAAGAACTCGTGGTGCACTATGCCATTAAAATCGAAGAACACAGTGGAAATAACCTTCACATTTGACCGAACTTGCCAAGCTTTTTTCAGTATTGGAGATCCAAAATGCCTCAACGGGGACGATTGAGCCTTAGTTTTGACATCATACCCATAAACCCATGTTTCATTACTTGCTATGACATGTTTCAATAGTTCTGCATAATTGTTGACCTAATTTCCTAAACAACTTCCATTTGCTGCATTTTTTGTTAGAAATTCAACACTTTTGGAACAAATTTTGCTGGAACACATTTCATAACCAGAACAGATTAAAAAATTTCATGACATGAACCAATTTATGTGCCAACATTATCAGGAACTACTCTACTTGTGATTTGGCGATTATTCATGATCGTTTCTTTCACTTTTTCCACGTTTTCATCAGTTATTGATGTGCTAGAATGATCCGTATGCTCATCATCTTCAACATCTTCACAGCCTTATTGAAAACCCTTGTTTTACTTATAGTACATTCACAAAAAGCAATATATAACATTTCTAAAACTTTTTTGTACTAAATTTCATTTTCACAGCAAAATTTAATGCATACCTGCCAACTTTTACAATTTTTCCATAAAATATACGGAAAGGTGCTGTATTTTACAGTTTTACGGACGAGTTGTGTTATTTTACGGATTTCCAAACTAAAATTCGATCGCTTAGATGAGATCTTTATATGGAACAAAAATATTGCGGTTTTTATGGACAGGTGTTAAGTTTCCGATTTCTTTCATGGCTGAAAGTGCTATTCTCTGTGCGCTTAAGCTTCTTTCATTTGGCTCTAAAATTATGCCATATTACGCTATATTTTACTGTAGTCGACAATCTATCCATCTCTTCGCTTTTACATCAATACTTTTCTGAAAGTGGAATCGACAGTCGTTCAAATATCGTTGTCTTTCACTTCCAGACTGTACTGCATGTGTTGTGTCGCTAGTTGGTAATTTGTGCAGACCGTGGAAGTCGTGTAACCATGAGTAACTCTAAGAAGCACTATATTGAGACATTTATGGAAACATATTCCGTAGAATTTCCGTTGTTAATAAAATCAAGAAAAAGGGGAAATTGCGTGTGTTCTAGAGGGACTGGTTGTGATATAAACATAGCAGACAGCGGAAGAAATGATTTGACTTATCACGTTATGTGTGGTAAACACATTCTGTGTTTAAAACCGAAGGAGGAGAATCTCAAAATCAACACTTTTTCACTAAGTCAGGAAATTCCTATTTGGATGTGATTAAAACAGAGTGTTTGTTCACTTCATTTTTGGTGGAATGCAATATTCCACTAATTGCAGAAATTACTTTTCTACAGCCTGTGATTACATCATAAACACGTCTCCCCTAACAAGTGATGTTAAAGAAGGAAAATGAAACAAGGGATGATGCTGTAAATACATTTCACACGCAGTTCATATCTCTGCAGTTATATGACATTTCCACTTTTGGAGATGTAGATAATCCAAATGATGTTAAATGGGCAAAGTTATCAAATGGAATTCTTAAATATAATTGGATTTCCAGAGTAATGTTGTCGATACTCGCCACACCCCACAGTAATGCAGAATGTGAACGTGTTTTCATTATGATTAAAAAGTTCAGGTTTTTTCTCCAGACTTTCTTAAGAAAGCCGAGAAAACCATAACATCATCTTTGAAGTCTGTTTGAAAGTAAAAATAGAATGTATATAGTACAGTGTAAATAGATCCAATGCTAAGGGAAACAAGAAATGATCACTGCAAAGTTTTAGTTACTACTCTTTTTTAGCGTTTTTCAAGAAATAATATGAAGTAAGTAGACATGATTTCAATTAAATGTAGTTTTTAAAATTTTCGCGGTCCAAGATCTTTACAGAAACACAGTTGTGGTGGTCCAGGGTCTTTACGGAAATGCTATTTGGGAAGTTGGCAGGTATGTTAATGCAAATTCTCTGATCCATGATTTATACAAATGAAAATTCACTGACTGTAAATAAATACATGTTATCCTTTTAACAGCTTACAAGAGACTAAACATTCAATATAGCTCTAAATATATAGATACTTTTAAGACATGTTTGCAAACACAAAAACAGAAAAATCATGCCAATTGGACTAATATAATCCGCAAAATTTCAAAATTTTCATTACGTTTTGAACACACTTTGTATGTAAGATCCTGTACAAGGTGGATGAACATTTTTGTTCAACAATCCAAGGATCTAAAAAATTCAATCAGTGATGATATTGATTAAATATACAAAGGAGAAAATTCATTCAGATTTTATGAAAATTCGGTAATAACAGTGTATAGAACCCATATTTTGTGAGAGTTAGTATAAATACAGAAACAAGTTCTAAGGAGATATGTCTAAAAATTCCTGATGTAATTATAATGTTTGTCATACAATAGTAATCCAGATTTATACTGTAGACCAGAGGAAACAATGTTCCTAAAAATTTATTGTTGTGGTATACTTTTTCCACCACTTGTTTGATATATTAAATTAGAAGAAATGCAACACAAATGTTATAAATATTTTTATCTTTATTAATGAAATTGTTTTCAGGACTACTACTGTGATCTGAGTCCCCTGCAACAAGAGCTATATGAAGATTTTGCACGGTCACAAGCTTTGCAGACTATTCAGGATACATTTTCCCAAGGACATTCAACTGCTTCAGTGCAAGGGAACACACACACATTTCGGGTAAACCTAATTCCAAAATGTTTACTAGAAATCATTGTTATCTCAGTTACGTAATATAATGGAAATTTTTGGAAGTGGAAGTGTTGTACACAGTGATCGAAGTTGCATGCATGCTTGCTTGCTTGCCTGCTTGCTGTTTGTCAGCTAGGGAACAAATATTTAATTTTTTAGCTGTAGGACAGAGACATTCTGCCAAATAAACAACTATTTCACGATTTTTTGAATATAGCAATAAGTTTTGCTTCTTCCTTTGGTAGAAATAAGAATTTTTGTTTCTGCTGCTTTCGTGTATAAATTGATGTAACCCATTTCTTTAATGTTTCAGGCTCTTCGGTATTTGCAAAATGTTTGCAATCATCCTAAATTGGTTCTGACACCTCAACATCCTCAGTTTGAAATTATAACGACTCAACTTAAGCAAAATAATAGCAATATGTCCGATATTCAGCATGCAGCTAAATTACCTGCACTTAAGTAAGTTCCGTACTTGTCTTGGTACATTCTATTTGATAGATGTTGTGATTCATAATTGCAATTTTTAATGTAAATTTGAGGAAAAAGGTAATTATACCATCAAATTAAATTAATCTGGAGGCTAATACAAGTTGTTGGGAATAATATAAGTAGACATGACAGATTTTTTTACATAATATTTTTTCATTTCTATATACATATGTATCTTGCACAACTTGTGTCTTGTAAATTGGTATTTTACTAACAGCAATTCCCGTCATACAAAATTCCCACCATGAAAATATTAATTTATAGCTGTAGCAGATGTATAGTACTTTTAGTTTATCGTCAGTTGGTGTTTTGCTCTGTTCAATCATCCTTGGATACCTTTCAAGTCTAGTCAGTATTATCACCATTGACCAGATAGAAAAAGTTTGTTTAACATAAGTGCCTAATATCGCATTAGATTTGCCTGACAACCTGTATGAGAAAGTGGCATAAAATTGGTGATAAAACTAATATCTTTGCTGAGAATAAAAATTACTATAATTCATCTTTACAGTAATGTGGAGTAATTAACAAATACAAGTTTTGTGGGGGTAGAAAGAAAAGTTTCACAATTAAGCTAACAAAATTACTACTTCTGATAAATTAAATCATTTGTTGCAATACTTGCTGTGGAAGAAGTTTTTCAGGAATTCTTTTCAGTGGGCAACTGGACTAATTATCTCTTGCCATAGGAAAATTTTCTATGTGAGAAAAATGTGAAGGAGGAGGGAGGGAGCCGAAGAGAGAGGAAATAAATAAAGCAAAATGTTTGAAAATTATATTGTTATTTATGTTTCTGTGAAACTGTTGTATTCCACCATCTTCTAAATAAGTGGTGTTTCCTTTCTCTGATTTTATAGAGATTTGTTTAAATCATTATAATGAGAGGGTAAAGGCTTTTGGGTAGTGAAGGAAGGACAGGGAAAGTAAACTCAATACTTAAGACATATTATATTTCATTGGTAAACAATATTCATATGAATAGATGAGACATGGTGGGGGAATCAGATATACCCACACTGATGCTCACCATATGAATGAATTCTGAGGAGAGGACTGTCTAAGATGGTGGGGGGAGGTGTAGAAGAAGGGTAAGAATACTGAGTAAATAACCAATAAATATGGGGAAATAATATCACTGTAAGTTAGTAAACTTAGAAAAATTAATAAAAATTAGATGAAGTATATACATGAAAATAAGGGTTGTGTAAGTGAATAGATAAAAAAACAATTTGTATACTGGTAGGATCTTACTTGATATTAAGGATAGGTGGACGGCTGGGGTTAAAGATAGGTTGCCAAGCTAGTTCCCACATGCAGAATATAGAAAATGGTAGTATGCTGGGCAAATTGACAGCAATTGTTGTTAGTGCTGTAGAAATTGGCATGGTGTGGAAGCAGTTTCATGGACATGGGGGGTATGTTTTAGTGTTTGTGGCATATCTAGTGATGTGATAAATTTACCCTGTGATAGGTTGTCATAGTTAATGGTAGCCATTTGCATTCTCTAAGTTATGTAGCAAGGTCTATTGCCCAGGAAGAATCTGTGTGACTGTTTGGGAGAGACTCTAGTGTGAGTATTTGTGGATCGAGGTGTTCTTGTGGTCTGTGGAAGCATCTGTGCGTGGGAAAGGGGGGGGGGTGCAAAGGGGGTAGAATGCAGTATTTTTTGGAGAAAGGGTACCCATTTCAGATAAGAAATGCAAGAAGTTAGAACTGAGGCTGCGGTTAGAGATTAGAAGATGGGATTGTAGTGCAAGTTGTACAGCAGGAAATGAGGGCTTCTGATAGGTAATGGGTTTACCTGGAAAGTGATACTTTCTCAGAACTGATGGCAAGGCTATATGGAGGGGAAGTTTGGTATGGAAGGAAAGAGAATTGATATGGTGAAAACATTAATGTAAATTTGTTAGCTTGATAAGACAGTGGTGGGTCCATATGATAAATATATAATCTAGGAATCTAAACCAGATAAGGAGCTTGAGTGGGATGTGACATCAGTGGAGATATAATATTTGAGGAATGGGGATTGCAGGCAGGTGATTGAGGAAGTGTGGGATGTTTTTAATGAATGAAGGGAACTTCTGCACAAAAGGTAGTCTATTTTAATTCACAAGGGCCGAAATCTGATCAGTGGGCATTCCGTATGCCCTAACTATATGTTTCCCAAGAATTCCGCAGTATGAATCTTCAGGCGGAGGGAGAGATGGGGTTACAGAAATGGCCTCCAGCAAAATGACTCTGCCTTTAGTCAATTATGTGATCAGTCATATACATTGAAGCCTAACAGAATCCAGGTAAATCTAGGAGAAACATGCATAAATACACCTATGCAAGCTTTCTGCATTGTAAAAAAATTATCTGGATCTAGGTCTGCCACTTCCATGCAATCACCCACATACCAATTTCTCCCTTGATTTACAAAACCCATTGTCCATATTTTAATCTTCACCATCCACCCCACAAGCCCCAAACCTGCCTGTATACAAGTCCCAGCAGTCTTAGTGTATCTTTTCTTCCTCTCCTCTCTCAGAACCCTAACTCTTTATAATTTTAACACACTCTCAATTTCAGTAACCCCGAAGTTCAACCAGGCCGCTTTGGTCCAAAATATCTTAGTGTACTAACACACTTTCCACTGGCGGTGTAACTTTATTACCACTGAGGATAGTGAACTTACAACAGTTCAAACATTTATCTCCCATTCCCAGAAACCTATCCTATTATAGGATCTATCAAGTCCAAACTGATGTCTTTCCTGCATTTGATTTCCAACTCCAGCAACCTCAATGCTGTTGAAACCTGAGTAAGCTATCGAGGAAGAAAAATATCATCTCCTCCTTTCTGATAAGGACTCAACAACTGTGGTGATGGACTATAGTTACTATGAGTCTGAGACATTGAGTCAGCTCCCTGCTACCAGCTCCTACTGCCCACATTCCACAGATGTGAATACTTTTATTCTCCAGGAAGTATGTAATTTCCTTGTCCTCTAAGCGCTCCTTATAAGCCCGCTTCAAACAAAAAAAACAAAGAAGAAAGAAACTTTTCATCATTCTGCAGAAACCTTGTACACCATCATGTTCCTTCTTTATAAGATCCACATTTCATGGTGACCTAAAGTCACCCTTAGAGCAGATTTCAGCCCTTATCAATCATTATCTCAAACCTTTTAAACACATTCAGCACCACTTTCCTTCATTGATAACAGACACCCCACACATTCTAAAGCAGTGGTTCCTAATTAGTTTTTCTCGAGTACCACTTCAAGAATGAGCTCAACCTCTTGTACCCCTTATAGCTAAAACGATAAATTAAAAATGAATCAAGTTTTTCAAGGTTTGTTTAATTTTAATCCTATATTAAACATCACAAACAAACAAAAATGTCCAAAATGGTTATTAGAATAATATTAGCAATAATTAAAATATTAAATGTTTATTTAAGTTTAATTGGACAAATGTTCACATTTCCCTTTGCACAAAACTGAGAAATTTGATTGCTGTTTGCTTCAACCTTAAATCATCTTTGAGTTGAAGTCAATGGCAATGTTTCGTTTTCATGTTTGTCTTGGTGGAAAATTCGCTCTAGCAAGGATATGTCATACAAAATGGTGGTAAAAGTATTATTGCTGATTTTCCCAACATGATAAATTCTTTTAGTTCAGCACAAAAATTTACCAGTGATTGCTCTGCAAAACGATTCTCGAGTCTGCTGTTGCATGAAATGTCTATTAGTTTTTCTTGGTCACAGATGGGTAGAGGGTTGTCGAATGGTTTGTAAAAGGGTTCTTTATCCAGTTCCATTGCGGCGATATTTCTGGAAAATAGCTGCATAACTCTGTCGATAGATTTTGCAAGTGGCATTTTTATAGCTGATTTTGTTTCTTCATTCAAAGTCAAAAAGTTTCAGATTCGAAAACTGATCATATTTAAATTTTTCAACGTCCAGAGAGACAGAGATTTCTTTTCTTAGTTGATTCACCTTTCTCCCGCACAGTAAATATAATTGTATCCTGGTGTTGCTCATTCAACCCGACAACTAATATCGGATAAACTAATGCAATTTTTGCAGCCATAAAGTGTTAATCAGCATTTTCTTGTACACATAATGGCCTTACTCCAGTATGTAACAACATGGTCTCATGTTCACTACCAAGATCCTTGTAAATACCGACAAAAATTCTCGAGTTTGTGCTACGGGCCTGTGTCGCTGCATTCATCCCAGTCGAGTATTTCACACAACCACAGCATTAAAATAATATAATTCACACACATATATAGTTTGATTATCTTAAAATATATTTTGTTGATAGTAATATTTACATAAGTGTTCTTTCTTCAATTATCTTAATGATTACTTTAGCCAAGAGATTGCAGTGCATACCCCTGAGGATACTCATACCACTAATTAGGAACCTCTGTTCTGAAGCATCAATGCACGGTACCCACTCCTCTGCCACCAGACTACTTTCCTGTCTCTGTTGATGTCACTTCCTTTTATACACGCATCCTCCAGACCTAGTGCTCTGGATTAATTCCTACAAAAGCAACCCCATACAGCCCCCCAGTACATCCTTTTTCATATCCTTGGCTCAATTCATCCTTTCAAAAAAAAAACAAAAAAAAACTCCTCTTTCAACTCTTAAGTATACAATCATATATGCGACACTGCCACATTTATAGCTGCATGGCCCAATCCTATGCCAACCTGTTTCTGAACCGTCTGGAGGAACACTCAAACTCTTTACCGGATTCAGATGCATAACTTCCCTGCTGTTGACTTTTATATACAAGAATGTGCCCTTCATATCTCTGTTCACGGTAAGCCTACAAATTTACAACAGTAATGTTGAGAGTTGTCATCCTTTCATGTCAATTGTTCTCCATATTACTTTTCCATCCATGACAAATACATTTGTTCCAATGAAGAATCACTTTCCATGGTACTCCAAAACTTGGTCACAAGCCCTCCCCATTGCAACTAACCCTTCTCCCTTCAGTCTTCGGCAAATATTTCATGCTACCATCTGCCTTTCACTTTTCACTTAACCCTTTGACTGCTCTAGATGCGTTAACGCATGTGGCTACTACGGCGCCCAGGTGCTCTGGACGTGTTTACGCACATCCTTGTTCCCTCCGTCTGGTGCTCTGGACGTATATACGCACACCCTTGTTCCCTCCGTCAGGTGCTCTGGACGTGTATACACGCGCCGCCCTATCTATGCTCTGGACGCGTTAAGTCGTCCAGCCACTCGGGTCCCTGTGTGCTCTGCAAGTGTTAACGTGCGGGCCGCTTAGCGGCAAGGCCAAGTAGTCGCTTTCAAACATTCGGCCCGTCAGTGTTTGCAGGTGCGATCTTATTTGTGTTGCTATTTTCATTTTAGTTTTCACACAGAAAATGGCATGCCATCGTGTTTGTACAGAGGAAAAAATTATAGAGATTCTTACCAGAAGCGACAGTGAGAATGATCTCTCGGATATGGATTATAGTGATGAACCTTCGACCAGATCTCGAAGTAATAGTCCTACGCCTTGTACATCAGCTAGTGGAAAACGACCATCTGTCTCCACAAGAGGTGAACATTCTTCATAATCTGAAGCTTCAGATAGTGACAGCGAAGAGTGTGGAAAAAGAGGACGCTTTAGTGATACGTTTGACTGGAAGGAAAGCGATTCTCGTCCTTTTGTATATGCGTTTGACAATTCAGCTGCAGGATACAAGTGTGGATTATCTCAAAATTCCACCATTCTGTCATTTTTCCGAATATTTTTAACAGAAGAGCTAATGAAATCTATTGCTGAAGAAACCAATAGATTTTTTTTATATACCAAGACAAATACGCCAGAATAAGTTCACTCTAGATTTTCAAGGTGGAAGGAAGCTGAATTTGAGGAAATCTATTCCTTCATTGCTGTTTGTCTGCTTATGGCTCAAGTGAAAAACGGAAAATTAGTGAATATTGGTCCCGGGATAAACTCTTAAACACACCAGTTTTCGGCAAAATTATGTCCAGAAACCGTTTCCTTTTAATTTTGAGAATGCTTCACATTAGTGACAACTCCACCAGTAAGGGAGGAGACAGGTTGTTTAAAATTAGAAACCTTGTGGATAAAGTTCGCATAACATTCCGTAGTGTTTTCCATCCATATCGCAAGCTCTGCATTGCTGTTTAAAGGTCAGTTTTCTTTCAAGCAGTATATTCCGCCCAAAAGAAGTAGGTTTGGAATAAAAACATTTGTACTGTGCGATTGTCAGACTGGTTGTGTCCTAGATTTTATTGTGTATGCCAGTGCAACCACGGAAATTGGCTTGCAGAATTTGGGGAAAAGTGGTGACATAGTGGTAACACTCATGAAGCCATATTTGGAACGCGGATACAGGCTTTACATCGACAACTGGTATTCAAGCCCAGACCTGTTCCTTTGGCTTCATAACCATGGTACGATGCATCTGGTACTGTTTGCAGGAACAGACGTAACATGCCAAAACTGGAGAACAAAGTGAAATGAGAAGAAACGCATACTGACATAATGCTTGCCTTGAAGTAGTGCGATAAAAGAGAAGTGTGGATGCTGACCAGGCCCGCCGCTAGCTGTTTGAGCGCCCGCGTGCAATACTGATTATGCCGCCCCCTGTCTAACTACAGCCAGTGGTGGATCTAGGAATTTTCTGAACGGGGTCAAAAGACTGGCATTGCCGCCCCTTCGAACATTATTTGCCGCCCCCATTGTTGCCACACCAAGTGTCGCCGACCGACCGAAGCAGCTGTTGAGCTAAAAAAAAAGAGGTCGCCCACTAGATAATATGCTGCAAACAATATGTGACGACAATCGAGTGGCAACTATCGCGGGGCGGCGACTTTCAATCACTCGATTTGCCGCCCCCCTCGACGTGCCGCCCGCGTGCTTTGCACACCCGCTTACGGCGTCCCTGATGCTGACCACCTGTAATACTGCAGAAATGTTTCAGACAAAAAAGACTGGTGATAGAATCAAGAAACCTCAATTTGTTATTGATTATAACTCGAGTATGGGGGCAGTTGATCGTACAGACATACTTCTGAGTTCAGTCGAATCAGTGCGTAAAACTATGAAGTGGTATTAAAAGTTCTTTTTCAAAGTTCTCAATCTGTGCATTTTAAATGCTCATGCTCTTCACCAGTAGTAACGGGACGAAAAATGCCAATTGCAGAGTTTTATCTGTCTCTGGTAAGAGAACTTTTGAAGCATATGCCACAGAACAGAGAAAACCTGGCAAAGGAAGACGCTCTGATGACGAAAACCCTCTTCAATTTACAGGGAAACATTTTCGAAATAATATTCATATTGAAAATTCGAATAAGAGCACACCAATGTTCCAAACAGAAGTGCGTCGAGAAACCAGGTTCAAATGCAGAACATTCAATGTAGCACTGTGTGTTGTGCCATGTTTCGAGGCATTTCATACACAAAAAAAATTGTTAACCATGGATAACTGCAGAGTAATCATTGAGTTACATTTGTACACTGCTAAAACTAAGTGAAATACAAAAAAAGAAAAAGGAAAAATATTTTTAACATTGCCAGTGCCGGTCCAAAGCTTGGATCCAAAAGAAGAATGGAAAATATATGCAGAATTTGTGAAAGGTATTCGAACACTTAATTTCAAAAATTCTCACCAGATAAGTTACTGGGCTCACAAAAAAAAAAAAAACCAAACACATTTCGGTTGCTGTAATATCTATTTAGTATATGAAGTACCTGTGTACGCAGTCATTCCCTTCTAGAGGAACTTTAAATTTAAGAACTTTGGATCTCAGATTAACAGCATTTATTTTGTATCTGGGGTTTCAAAACACAGAGCATCAACCAAAGAACATCACACACAAACTCTCCAGATTATATTCAGCACAGAGCAGTCCGGGCCACGTGCCTAACTCAGCAACACAGGTATCGGCCGAATGTGGCCACTCGGCGCAGGTAAACAGCTTAGGTGACAACAAAGGAGCACTGAGTGAGGGCTCGGCCAGACGACCTCTAGTGGTCAAAGGGTTAAATAGTTCAATGATGCCCCCTCTAAAAACGAGGTCCGATAAAAACAGATCTCTCTCTCTCTCTTTCTCTCTCTCTAGGAATATTTATTTATTAATCAGGATCAGTTTTGTCCCCCTACATCAGGCAAAGGGATGTCAGTTAGTAGATAATCATATGGGAGTTATGAAATCTCCCCAAAAGGATTTTGTGAGGAAAAAATTGACTGATTTATTATGACCATCCAAATTTAGCTATAAATCCATACATTTCGAAAATCAAGCAATACTTAATAGTTTAATTGCATTTAAACTCAAAAACTATAAGAGATGGAGAGTTGACATTACTTTTGTTTTGAAGCTATGGAAATTGGCTTTAACATTACATTCAAGAATTAAGTGCAAATTAATTAAAAAGAAGCCATAAAATTACATATTTAATGCGAAAAATGTGATTTTTTTGTAATGTTAAGATTTTTTCTTCATATGAAAAGAAACAGGATTATTTTGTTAAAAATGGCAAATTATACTTTCATTTTTAATTGGTCTCTGTCCTGTTAACATTTCTGTTCAAGACATTTGTCATCAAATACTAATTTAATTGGTTACTAGTCAAATGAGAATAGTGATGAGGAATAATTAGCTGACTAGAGCAATTAACACCAGAAATAAAAATTAATAAATAATAATAATAATAGTGGTAATGTTCAGCCTTTGCTTTCAGGAGGAATCTGATTAGATTCCCACTCCATTAATCCAGATTTTGGTTTCCCATGGTCTTCCGAAATCACTCCAGGCAAATGGCACCATCAAAAAGGCCTGTTCCTCAGCAAGCTATAAAGACAACGGGGAAAACATTTATCATCACTATTTCATTCTAGTGGCTTAATCTAAAAATTTATGTATATGATAACTGGATGTTCATTTCTACTCTTCAGTATTAGGTTCCAACATCAGAATCAGCCATTCTCTATCCTCTTAGTCAATTATGTATTTTTTGTGATCAGTTCCAGTCCAGTTTAGCTTGTTACTAATGTTTTGTAACACCTGGGGTAGCATAATTTGGGAATTCATTTATTTATTTATTTTATTTGTCGTATGGCTAAGCAACTAATAAAATACTTATAAATGTATACAATGAGAAGAACGTTGGTAGCATTCACAAGTGTATGTCCAGTTCTTCCAGCCATTCTGTGAAGGAACTTGTAGCTCCAAAAACATCTTCAAATGGTCCATCATACTTCCGTAGAGGGCATTCCCTGATAATATGCTCCACACTCTGGGAAGGAGCTCCGCAGTCACATGCAGGAGAATCCTGAAGACCCCACTTATACAACATGGCATTGCATTTCACATGGCCTGTTCTTAGGCAATTTAGTTTGACCCACTGGTCTCTATTTAGATGGAATCCTGGAAGTCCAGTTGTGGGATTTTTAATATCTGGATGAGTTCCAGCTTTGTCGCCATTTTTCCATGACGTCGAAGTCAAATACATCTTGCCATACTGGATTTCTGGATTTAAGATGAGTGGGGGGGTAAGTCATTTGGAACCTCATGGATTGGGAAATCCTGTGGATGATCAAGATGGTGTAGTTTTATCCACTCACGTGCCATTTCTTCATGACATCTTATCTCGGGAGGTTGTATTTTGCTGATTAGGTGTAACCAGGGGACAGGGGTGGATTTTAGGGTGCCAGTTATTACTCTCATACGCTCATTCAGGTGGACGTCGATTTTTCTAGTATGAGCACTACATTGCCACACTGGAGCATAATACTCGGCAAAAGGGTAAAAACCATGGTGAAAGCGGTTGTTCGTAGTGTGTCCGCGTCAGCTCCCGACAAAGTACCAGCTAGCTTCTTCATGATGTTTCGTGTTTTCAGTTTCTGACTTGTGTTTTTGAGGTGTTTTTTGAATGTTAAGGAATGGAGTAAGGTGATGCCAAGATACTTAGGAAAAAAATTGTGTTTCAACCTCTGGTGGCAGAAGTTCACTTTGAGCTGCTAATGTGCTATTCTATTGCTCAAGTGGAATACACATACTTATGTTTTCATCAGGTTCGGAAAAAGTCTCCACTTCCTACAATATGCATTCAAGGTTTCTAAGTCGTTAGTGAGGATGCTCCTATAATCTAGCCATAACTCCACCTTAGCATCGATTCAAGCCGCAACGAGATTTGACCCCTGCTATGACTGGTTCTACAGCCGACCAATCAGAGGTTAGCAGCGGTAATCTGGTCTAGCTCAGCAACTTCGCACGTTCCTGACCTCACTTCACCAGAAGATGGCGCCGACGATTGAGAGCGCCGAAATATCGTGTAACTATAACACTCATATAACTCGGCTAGTCACCCGAGAAAATTATTTATATTCTCAACGCCGAGAAAAACTACATAATTATGTAATAGCTTAGTCGTCAACGTAGCAGAATTTATTGCCGGTTGTTTCTGGCATGTCACTGGTGTACAATTTGAAGAGCAGTGGAGCTAGTACTGACCCTTGAGGTAATCTATTTATTTTTTTATTGTAAATGACTTGCTTGTCTTATGCCCGATGGTGACCTTAAAATATCAGTTGGTCAGCCTATTCTTCAGGAGTGATGTTAGTTTCCTGCAGGGTATATGTTTCTTTAAGTTTAAGTAGCCGTCCATCCAACCAAACTGTATCATATGCAGCATTTAGATCAACAAAGGTTACTGATGTTTTTAACTTCTTCTGAAATCTAGCCTCGATATATGATGTCAGTGCTATTACTTGCTAAACAACAGCTCCGTTTTAGCCTGAAACCTGCCTGATATGTTGGTGTTACAATATTTATTATTCCTTGTATGTGGTTAAGGATGAGGCGTTCTAGAAGTTGTGATACCAACACTGATTAGTGTGGGTCTATGTTGGCTTCTCAGTAAACACTGAGTAGAGCCATAGGTCGATAACTTGAAGCATCATCTGTTGGTTTGAGGATCGTCAAAGTGTGAGCCATCTTGAATTCTGGGGGGATAATACCAGTGTCCAGGATATAGCTGAAGAAATTCTTGAGTCAAGTTCTTCCCTGCTTGCCGAGATATCTTATGAATTCTTGGAGAATGCCATCTAATCCTGTAGCCTTCCTCATTTTCAGCATTTTAGTCGCTTTCTCAACTTCATGACTAAATGGATTAGAAAGTGTAGGATTATTTCTAAGGTTGTTATCCATATTGATCATATCTCTCTCTCTCTCTCTCTCTGTTTCTTATGGCAGGATCTATTGAAACTTTGTCAGCTCTTGTTTTGATGTGCAATGCCATTTCAGCTGGTGTAATTCCTGGTTCCTCTTTGCATGTGTTTGAGGCTGCGCCCAGTTTTCTAAGGAGAGTCCATGCATTTCTACTGGAGTGAGTAAAGCTCATTTGAGAAGTTAGCTGTGTCCGTTTCTGTTTCCTCCCTTCATTCAGTTTTTCTAATGTTCTTTTTCCTGTTTCAGGGTCACCAGTTTTTTTTTATAATTTTCATATAAAGTTGGCGTAGATTTGTCCCAGCATGGAATGTATTGTTACCTGTACCCTCGAGGGATGTTTCGTCAAGCTGCAGGAATAACAATACCTACAAATTTCTTGTAGTTTTTCACTTTTTGGGGTATCCATCGCAGGTTACTTTCTACCTCGGAGCTATAATGGTCCCAGTTTGTCCTCTTTAAATTCCACCTTGGTTTCTGATAACAGGTATTGTTACAGGTGTTGGTATCACAGGTATTGTGATACCAACACTGATTAGTGTGGGTCTGTGTTGGCTTCTCTGAAAATGCTGAAGGACTTTCCATGTGTGGTATAAAGGTTTTCTTTCATTTGTGGAAACAAAAACCAGATCAGGACTGGTGTCAGATTGGCATCTAGCAGAATGGAATGTTTTCTTTTCTTTATTATCGTAGCTGAGATACAGGTCATGGCTTTCACACCACACAGTGAGTTTCTCTCCGTTTTCATCAGAGTTGGGGTAATCCCAGGATGTATGTCGGCTGTTAAAGTCTGTTACATATATGCAAGGTTTCGGTAGTGAGGGCAGTGATGGATTTGGCCAGTTGGAAAGAGTTGGTTTGTAAACTGATGCAACAGTTAACTTGTTGAGTTTGGCAGTAATTAATTGGAATTCATTTAGAAGTGGATAAATATTTGGTGTTTACTGTTTAACCTTGAACATTCCTTTTATTGTCTTATTACTGATTTGGGAACTTGATTTAAGGCTTCATGTTCTCTACAAATATTTACGGACAATTTTAAAAGTTTGAATTATGTGGGTGAATTGTTAACCTCCTCGATGATCTTAGTTGCTCAATGTATCCAGATCAAACAGTAAGATTTCAATAAACATGTGAATCAAATTGATCTTACAGTTTTTCAGACTTTCACCTAACAGAGTGCTTGCTGAAGTGCTTCCTTATTTGTCAGTTTGAAGATTGTAAGATCAGCCTGTATAACATTTTTGTTGACTATTTACTAGAATAAGGGTAAAAAGCTTCTAATTGCTGTTTAGGAGCAGAAAAGGTTAGAAATACTCGGGTAAAGCTTTTTACATTAAAAGTGTAGTGGCAGGAAGTGAAATTAGAGTTTTTGTGTGTGTGAGAGAGAGAGAGAGAGACTGAGTGTGAATTACCATGCTATTGCAATGTCCTGCTGTTAATATTTCTGATTTTTCTTTCCTTCAGGCAGCTTCTCCTAGACTGTGGTATTGGAGTACTTCCTGATGGACAGGCTGCAGACATTGTTATAAATCAACATAGAGCGCTAATTTTCTGTCAGCTGAAAGCAATGTTGGACATCATTGAAAATGATCTTTTTAAGTGAGTTAATCTGTTATATTTGAAACATAATCTCATTAAAATTATTGTTTGTTATAAAGTCCCAATTTTTAAAACTTTGGTGTAGTAGTAACTGTTGCATCCAGAATATAATACTAGCTTTTGTCCATAGCTTCACCATCATTAATTACCTCCAAGCAACAAAAAATCTAGACAAAACATACTAAAATATATATCACAAAAATATTGTAATTTAAGAAGTTTCCTTCCTCCTAGCTAAAATGAATCCATTCTGCTCCAAAGAGCAAAATTGTAAAGCCAAGTTTAATCTGATAGCCAAAAAGAAAGCATGCAGGAAAAAAATCCTTGAGTTGAAATGAAACCTACTTATCTGCAGCTTTGGAATATAATACTCAAATACATCAAAACTATTCAGGCATTATTTATTTTTTTTTCTGCTAGTCTGCTCTTAACATGTAGAAAAATATAATTTAGATAAGCTAGGGAAAAACAGCCCATCACTCACCACAGGTGAAGGTAGAAGGTCTAGACGAGGAAAAAAAAGCACAGGCACTTCACAATATTTTTGGTTTGAAACCTTAATCATGCAAGAGGTGGTTATAAACCATGTAGGGATTGCAATCCAGCAAAGCGGGATCCCGTGCAAAATTAAGCGGTTCCGCAATCCGCAAAATGCGATGAAAACGCGTGTCAGTCTGCGTGACTCGCTGCCTCACTCGGTCTCTATCGGATGTATTGCACTGTTTGCCTCTACCCTTGCAGTTGGTATTTGACTCATGTAAATAAACATTTATTTTTGTCAACCTTCATCATTCGTAAATAAATAGATCCAATTTTATGTATTCATTAAAACTTGCGTATGTTTTGAGTACACATTTCTATAATTTGAGTTATGTTGTGTTTTTAGTACGATTTTCTAACTATTTAATAAGTATTTTTTCTTTATGCGTCACACACGTCATCTGAACTACACAGTTAAAGGGTTTTATTCACGGTTTCATTATTCCCATTCTCTGTATTTGCAGATAAAGTAATTGTGAAAACTTCCTGTATCTGCCCCTGAAAAGCTGATTATTCGTTGATACGAAACTTATGTTATCGTAATTTTAACGACCGCATACCTATTTATTTAGCAGCTATCAAAAGGCCATTGTAGTTGTATATCCTTTGACTTATTGTTGTCTCGCCCGCCGCCTCCATGCATTTGAAACACATGTTCTTTAATGAAAGCCGCTTGCTTATATGTGCCGCTCTGGCTTTCGATTAATCCCTCTTGGGATGATTTGGTCAATCGCCACAATACATTATTTTTGAGTGAAATAGCATGCGTCCTTTCAACTCCTTGTTCTTATTTTGACTAAAGGCAAAAAAAAAAAAAAAAATTATAATGAAGTCTTCACGGGTGTATCGCCGAATTGTGTTGAAAAAATACCATAATTCGACGGCTGCCTCCCCCGTCTTTCTCACATGTCAAATTTCGTATTTTTGCAACTAAATACGGCAATACATACGTGAGGACTTCACTGCAATCATACGCCAAGATAGTCTCCTTTCTTACTAAAATAATAATAAGAATAATTTCCACTCTAAAACAGTCATCACGCCACTTAAAGTAAAACTGAAATACTTGACAGTTTACTTCTTTGTGAGTAGGTTCTTTTATTAACAATGAATCAACTATAAGATTAATCAAGGAATCAGGAGACATAATAATGAATCCCACAAAAAACAATTCTTGTAAAAAAAAAAAAGGCCAAGTTTCGTGCTTGTGCAGTGGAAAAAAGTTGAGATTTTGTTCTGAGCCAAGTCTACACTTTACAGAGTATGTTCACTTCACTTTGTGAAACATAATGCTTTCTCTCGGTGTGATGGAACGTATATTTAGAATAATAATTTTTTAAAAAAAACTCTGGTGACTTGGCCATTATGCATACCATATTTTATACTGATGTGATGTATTGTAAGGCACCTAATATGACTTAAGACTGAATATTTTCCATTTTTGATTGTTTATTAAAAAACTGGTTTAAATGTACAAACAAAAATGTAAAATGTAAAACCCCGAAATATACTTAAAATGTGCTAAAATATTTTAATGTCATTTTGCCAATTAAAATATGTTTAAATGATAATTTTTATCATTTAACATTAGAATTGATTATTAATTTAATAAACATGTTTATTATTTAATTTATTAACGCTTTAAACATGTGTGTTAAAAAACTGTTGGTGCAAATTCCGCTGGATACTGCAGGATTGGTGCAAATCCGCAAAAATCTCACGGGATTGAAAACACAATCCTTAAAACCATGCTTGGCTTCCCCTAAAAATGCTTTCCAACAACTGTCCCCACTCTTGCTTCTGGAGCTCCTTAAATAGAGAAAGTCAAGTCTTGTAAAAGCTTCCCGGATATTGTGAAATATCCAAATTACTTTCTCTTTCGATTGACTCAAAATTTTGGTGATAAGTAGTCTGAAGCTTAAATGGCAAAATTGATCCTAATAAAAAAATTATTTCTTTAATAGTTTGTCGTTAAAAAATTATGTAAGTGGCAATTCTTAAATTTACTCTCACGTCCAAAGTATTTAAGCTATGATGCTGGTACTTGTTTTAAAGTGATCTGTTATTCTCCTCTATCTTTTAATATATGAACTGACTTATTTACTATTATTTAACTTACTGCAGTTCATGATTCAAACATTCAAAAATCGATATCTTGGAAAGTTTTGAAGTTACAAATCTGAAATAGGTTTTAAACGATTTTGCATAATATTTTCTATAAGATATGAGGTTATGTAGTCACTACTTAGGCTCCTTCATGTAGTTTCAATTTCTCGTCATTTGTCTTCTGAACCTCAGTTTTCATGATTCAACAATCGCAAGCTAGCCATTTTCTTGAATTTAACATTAACAGTATTGCATAGAATTTCATAAAACGTAGTGCATTTTAAGAAAAAAATTTACTTACTTTAACTTATATTCCTCTCTCTGAATTTGATCGAAATGTATTACCTGAAAATCAGTCTGTTTTTGTGAAACCCTGACTTTTTCTACAAAACTTTCCAAAAACATTAAGTAACTTTAACCTATCATTTTCAAACTTTCATTGAATATGCTACAAAACTCAATGCACTTTTTAAGCTATAAATCATCTTCGTAGCTTGAAAACTAAGAGCTCAGGACTTATTTAACTATTTTTTCGGTTATGAAAGCACATATTAAATTCAATTTCAAAATGCAAATATCTCTTCAGTGCAATTGTTTTGATTCTTATGACCTACTGTACCTCTGGAAATGAATGCAGTGTTTTCTATTAAAAAATAAGATGTTTTCCATTATGTGGTCAAATTTTTCAAACATTACGATCGAATATCACTGTTCACTTATGGTTATCCCTTGAAGCTTGTAAGAAAATGACTTTAAATATGCTTTACAATAGAACTGATGCTAGCTCAATACCCTCTAAACAAATTTTTTGTGTTATATGAGCAAAATTTAGGTTATGTTACACAACTCCACCCTCAAAGTCTGTTAAGTTCACTGTAGCGCTAGCTTATGAGCGTGTATTTGAATCATTTTTGTACAATTCCAGTGCCATTTTGATGGTTTCCTTGAATCCATTTCAATACGTCATCTTCTAGTTTTGGCCATTTTGCATTGAGTCCTCTATTTGCACATTTAGTCTTACTCATTTTTTTCAGTTCTTCTTTACTAGCCTACCAATCGCGAATGGTGTTTTCTGTTGGTGGTGGTCTGAAATGTCACTCAGCTGCTCTGTTTGCATATTCTTCTGAATGTGCTATTACTTTAAATTTATAGCCGACATCATATGAATACTTTTTTATTTTTTCCATTGCAAAACTAGCTACTAACAAAAATATTTTACTATTGCCGATAACACAAATTACTTTCAATTCAAGTTCACTGGCTCCGCAGACTGCAATGCTGCATCATAGGCTAGACAATGTTCTGGGTTTGTTATGGCAGTGTGGGAGGGAGACAGTGTTAGCAAGCTTGTGAATCCCCGCAACTCATGTTCGTCACATTGGTGCATTTCTGCTGCCAGTTGAATCCATTGTTGCCTGATAGAGATAGGTTTCCCACGGCATCAAATATATGGCCATTTTTAAGACTGGTGGTAATTTTAAATCAAACACTGGACATTATTATATAAATTTTGCGTATAATACGTGTCCTGAATTTCGGAGGCAATTTTTTGAAGAAAAAAGTGCCTCTCATAGTCCGTAAAATATAGTAGATGCACTATTTTACTTGCTTCCGTCTACACTTAAAGACCTCTCAGCTGAACCAAACATGCAGAAGGAAATAATAGATTGCATTAATAAAGTTTGAGGCTGAAAACAGATTTAAATTTCTGCTCTGGAACCAGGTCACATAGTATCATAAAACATAGCTCAGATTACAAGTCCTTCCCCTCTGAGAAATCCTCATCGAAATCTGCTAAGTAATTTTTGCATACCGGGCATGGTTGGTAAGTGGTTACACACTGGCCTTGGATTTGACAGGATGTGGGTTCAAATCACCACCCGGCCATCCAGATTTGGGTTTCCATGGTTTTCCAAAATCACTCCAGGGAATTGGCGGGATGCTTCCTACAAAAGGTAACGCCCAAATCCCTTCCCTTTCCTTACCCCCTTCCTTTCCTGTCTTTAAGGACCTTAAAGTCAACTAGGTGTAAAGCCGTAAACAAAAAAATGCTTGATACTTAAAGAAAAAAGGCACAGCCTTGTTACAGAGTTATAACAGTACTAGCATAGTACCCAATTTTGTCTGATCTGGATGGGGCCGACTTGTTACTGACGTATTTTAGCCACCCTACGAGAAACGTGTACATAGTTTCATCACACTTGCCCCAGCCATTTCCGTAATGCAACAAAACATTAATTCAGCCAGCATACCCAATAGGGGGTGTATCAGATTTTTATTCACACAATGAGAAATATGTGTTCCAAGTTTCATTAAAATCACCCCAGCCACTTATGTAACAAAATGTTGACTCACCCTTCCCAGAAGGTGCTGGGTTGAAGTTGATTTGCTCCTGCAGTGTTTTTATTTGCCAAATGAGAAACATGTGTACCATGTTTCAGTCAGAGTCACACCAACATTTCTGGAAAATGACAAAAGGTTTTAGGAAGTGTGAGTGATCCTTACATGCCTTGGAAGCAGTTATCATCTTGAGGGGTGGATTATATAAGATTTTATCACACCACAGTTTTAGTTGAATTATATGAACCAAATTACATATTTGCTGGTTCATTTGTTATATGAATTTACAAAAATTCATCCCAACACAAACCAACCTTGACTAATGGTTAATGAGAAACTCGTCTTTCAAGTTCGATAAAAATCACCTCAACTATTCATACATGTTGCTGTAATAAATATACAACTATTGAATTTCACACACACAGAAATAGTAATCAGTACTGTGGTTTTGCTGTTCACACCACATGATAGGGTTACCTAAAAAACCAGATTAGTTTTTATTACCCTTAAATACCAAATTAAGATCTTCCTCATATCTTCTGCACACCTTGGAAGGAGCCCATGGTTTGTCTTGATCCTCAAGTTTCAACTTGAAGCAAGCAAAATAAACTTTCTTGACAAAATCAGTTGCGTTTCTTTGTTGACTTACAGCAGCGTATTCCCCATAAATGAAGCAAAAGCTGTTTGGAGAAATTACAACATACACAATCATGAATGAATGTAGGATGTAAACCAAGTTTCTGTTGTGAATCACTTTTCCCCGGTCTGTGAGAGAAACCATGACAACTAGCACATATGCGCAGCCATTACAAATTACTTTGCTTTTCAGTAGACATTGCATTAATGGTAGTAAAAGCTTTTTTCTGTTCCTTCAAATCCTCGCATTTTCTTTTTGTGTTTCTCTTGAATGATACTCTTGGAAATATGAAATTAATATATGAAATCATTATTGGATATGGTTTTTTGACTTGTGAATAGGATACTAGATTGCAGTATAAAAGTGAGTGCTTGATCAAACTGAAAACATGAATTTTACAAGATGTGATGGATTTTTAAAATATTTTCCCCAGTTTCAATGAGTAAAAATCAAGAAGAACCAGTCAAAAAATCCTATACAGTTTTTTTGTTCCAAACCTGTGTGGTTTGTTATCCCTTCGTTAACCACAAAGCAGTAGCCATAAAATTGAAGGGCAGATGTCTTTCTACTTGTTTCTTCACCAGTCAAGGGATGCGTATTCTAAAAATCAAAATGGTGTCCATCCTAACCTCGACAGAACATAAGCATGTATTGCAGAGTATATGGTTTGTTTCACTGATGCTCTGCAATAAATCGTCATGAGAAGAAGAACAATTTCATGAGTCCCATAATGTTTATCCACCTATGCTGCTGCTTCCTAATTAGTCACTGGGTCATTATATGGCCACTGTGTGAATTAACTATTCTGTCTCCGCTTTTTATCAGATGGTAATTATTTTGATCACTGGCAGGAGTAGATTGCAAAGCATTCTTGACAATGCAAATGTATTGGTTATTATCAAGCAGTAGACTTTGCAATTCAGTCTAGATCTCCAATACCTCTGACCGAGTGTGGTGGATGGACGGTTAACGTTCTGGCCTCGCATTCAGGAGGACGCCGGTTCGAATCCCTGTCCGGGCATCCAGATTTGGGTTTTCCATGGTTTCCTCAAATCACTCCAGACGAATGCCGGGATGCTTCCTTCAAAAAGGCCATGCCCGAATTCCTTCCTGTTCCTTGACCCCGCCTCTAATGACCTTAGCCGTCAACGAGGCATAAAGCCATAAGTAAAAAAAAATCCAAAATCTGACTTGCATGCTTCCACTCATGCCTGATGATATGAAAGTTAATGGGTACGTTTCCCGAGGGTAACAGTGATCCAATAAGAATGTAAACTTGACCTTGAACTTTAAAGTTGTATATGAAGTTTCCTTTCCTTAATTCCATTCCACCAAAGGAAGTCATCTGAAATTTACTGTTGTAGGCACACACATATTCCAAAAAGTGTTTTGATTTGTTACATTCTTTAATTAAGAGAGATTTTAATGACTCTGGTGGAACCTGCAGAGCATAAGTTCCCAACTTTTTTGGCTTAGCATCCCGTTAAAAAAAAAAAAAAAAATTACCCACTGCCTCCTTTTCAGAAAAAATACTCACTGACTCCCCTTGTCATAAGTACCATAACATCTATAATATAGTTAAGCAGGAGGCGATGGGTGGTCCTCAACGCTTCCTAAATTTTGGACTAGAAACCCCATTCTTGATCTCTTCAAAACCCACCAGTCGGCAGTACCACCTCCATTGGGAACCACTGCTGTAGAGGATGCAGCTTGACCTAGCCAAAGGAGCAACAGCAACCATTACATTCAGCTCTTTATTTTAAAGCCCCACATTGTCTTCATAAGTTTGTCATATAATCAGTGTTTACAAATGCAGTGTAATTGATGTGAACATTGTATTTATTTCTGCTCATAAGTTTGTTTTCCCATGGACATTCATGCTGAATTACATCATAAACATTTGACTCATTACCATCCATTGGGGATATTCTTATTGTACCGTCTGAGTTGGTCATCATGTGGCACAAATCACTTAAAAGAAACATGTACGTGTGCTTGACATTCATGATCATTGCTCTACCCAAACCTTGTCAGGGGTCAAACACCCTTTTCTTGTGGGTGCTTTCAGAAGCTCTGAATTTAGCATTCAGAAATAGCTCAAAGAGTAGTAATGTAACCTTTGAATCTGTGGCACATACCTGTCCCATTTTGAAATTATCATCATTTCTTGCTCCATTCACAGGTTATGTAGAATCATAACATGTACCTCAGATTTTAAGCCAGACCATTAGATTTTGAAATGTGAAAACACCACCAAAATTGGTACTGTAATTTTTGCATGATACCATTGCAAATCCTCAGACATTTTATAACTCTGAGTTTTTATAGCATTATATCAGAGCTGATGAAACATGTATTCACTTCTTTCAATCTGAATCAGAAGTATAACCCAAGCAGTGGATTTCCTGTGACTGAATCCTTCAAAGGATGCAAAAACAATTCCGTCAGCAAGAAAGGTCACAGAAACCATTTTCTGAATCCACAAGATATGATCTTCACTGCATGCCTAGAAAAGGGTAAAAAGGGGGAACTGAAGAAAACATTTCCTTCTGAATTTATAAGATAGCAAATGAAAGCCCATCGACTCATAAAATGTTTGGATTTTTATATTACGCCATGATTTGTGAAAGGTTTTTCCAAAGAACCATAAAAACTTATATCATTCCACTTTGTTTCCAAAACTACTGATCCAATATATATATATATATATATCTTAAACATTGGATAGGATAAAAAACCACCGCTTACCAAAGAAGGGGATTCCAGCGGCGTTGGTACACGAAAAAGAAAAAACACGAACACACAAAGAATAAAATTTTCGAGCATGGCTCTTCCTCAGTAGAAGTGAGATGGCTCCACGCAAGAGCTGCCGGCATTCAATGATATGTAGTAAATATAATGTGAAATTTTTTAAAATATTTCCAGAATTTTTCCAAGACCCACAATAGTTCCTTTCAACTGATTGACTGATTTATATACACTATTTAGTTTTCAATATCAATCTGCCAGTGTGACTCAGCATGCTGAGGCACCACACAATGGATCTGGTAGTTACAGCAGACTGGGCACAAGCCCATTCTGACTGCAATTTTCAGGCAATTACCGGGATGATCCCCAATATCCATGTCATAAACTACACATTTCACAAACAAAAAATATATTTATCACATGCTGAACATAGCTAAAAGTTTCCAAGACAGTTGGCAACACTTCACTTCCCTCATTAGTACCTAATATGACCTGGCAGCAGGTATAATATGCTTGGTGTTGGCAAAGGCATGGGGCCATAAAGCTAAAGCTCTAAATTTTATCTTGGCAACAATGAGTAAAAACTCATTGAAGGCTGCTGACTACAAAATGTGGGTAAAAGGTAGTGAAGAAGAAGATGAAGATTTGAAATATATTATCACAAAACTTATAATAAATTATATTTAAAAATAACTTGCAATTGATTTTTTTTAAGGTTTAATAGTGTATTTTTTTTAAAAATTTTAGCTTTTCAGTTTAGTATTCAGAACCTTTTGTGTGTTAGAATGACGTGACAATTAACTCTTCATACTGATATTTGTGTCGATATTGTTAATGGTACCACTGGTATATTGGATTATGGCTCATAAATATAAATAAAAGCATATCTTTACAACTTTGTATGCATTTTGATAAAAGTAGATGCATTTCAACCAGGAATAAACCATGGTGTACACATAAAATTTCAGTGGTCGTTGATTGAGACGGTCATGCACACAATAAAATGTGGGAAATTGTCTAATTTTATAGGCTTTCTATCTCAATTCCTAATTACTTTAGCTCCAAGGAATTTATCTGGAAAAAGTAATGGACATATAAGCTGGAAGGTCAGAAGATCGATGCTAAATGTACCTTTCTCTAGGGATTACATACAGACTTTTATTGGTAACAAATTCAGTTAATTTTAATCCTCTATTGTCAATCCAAATGAATCTAGTCATAGTAAGTAATTACACATTACTTGAGTTCGTACTAACACTAGCACAACTGACATAATTTTTTTTAAAAAAAAATCGTGGATAGCGAAATAATTTTAGGAGTTTTATTGGGAGACGGAAGGCAGGATTTCTTTTAAATAATTTTCAAATGAAAACGAACCTATTAAACCTTTTTTTTTTTTTAATTCCTCAATTCGAGGAAGCTTTTGCCAAAAAAAAATACTGTTTTTATTTGTATTATTATTACTTACAGGGTGAATATGCCAAATGTATCCTATCTCCGACTGGATGGCAGTATACCACCAGGAATTCGACATTATGTTGTAACTCGTTTCAACAATGATCCTTCTATTGATGTGCTTCTACTGACAACTCAAGTTGGTGGCCTAGGACTGAATCTCACCGGCGCCGACACAGTATGTGCATCTGAAAATTTATTACATTGATTTCAGTGCATATTGGCTGATTTGTTCTGATAGTTAATTCACAACAAAAAGTTTGTATTTTAATTCATGCAGCTCATATCTGTAGGATTTATACAAATGTACTTCTGATGGTTGTAATTATATACAATTTTGTATTCAACCTTGCAAATATCAGTATATGAATAAGGATGAAACTGTAATTTGTTTTTAGCGACAGTGGAGCAGGAAGAGCTTCCATATGTTTGTTTTCATAAGCATAGTCCAAAATATTATATATATATATATATATATATATATATATATAATTATTATTATTATTATTATTTTTTTTTTTTTTTTTTAATAATTTTTTTTTTTTTTTTTTTTTTTTTTGCAACTAGGTTTTTTGTCGGGGCAGTAGCTTCAAATTTGGTGTTGAATAGTCTTTTTCATGTTTTCTTCCCTTCTTACTTGTGTTTTCTAATCATTTTATGCCAGTTTTTATAGAACTTATTTTGCACATCCTTTGTAAAATATGGCAGCAGTACAAAGCTTTGTTTGAAACCGAGTGTGATGGTGTAATGGTTAGCATTCTGACCTCACATTCGGGAAGACGGTGGTTCGAATCCCCGTCCGGGCATCCAAATTTGGGTTTTCCATGGTTTCCCAAATCACCTCCAGGCAAATGCCGGGATGCTTCCTTCAAAAGGCCATGGCCGAATTCCTTCCCATTCCTTGCCACCCATCCTTTCCCGTCTCTAAAGACCTCGCTGTTAAGTGACGTTAAGCAGTTAAAAAAAAAATTGTTTGAAAATGTAATACTTTGGTTTGCAGTTATTGTTTGGGGCAAACAGGGATCATATTCAAGGATAACTAGAAAATTTTCATGAAATTTAAAATGTAGAGCATTTTCTATTTAATTCTTTATGTTGATGGAAATTGTTGCTTCACCAAAACAAAAGTTCTGGAGCTCATTCTATTCCTGTGAGCAGTATTTATGAGAGGGTACCCAAAAAAAAACGTAATTGTTTTTAAAAGCTATATATATATTCATTTTTTTTACAAAACAACTTTACCCCTTCAAAATACTCTCCATTACAACTAATACATTTGTTCCACCAGTGCTTTCACTGTTAGAAACATTTTCTGTAGTCATCTTTTTTTTTTCTTGACCTCTTCAATGTTAGCTTCATGCCCCTTTTCATGCGTGGAAATAAGAAAAAGTTGCACAGAGCCAGGTCAGGCGAGTAAGGTGCATGGTGCAGTAGATCCAAGCCATTTTTAGCCAAAAACTGCCTAACGGAGACAGCTGTGTATGCAGATGCATTGTCTTGGTGGAAGAACCAGTCTTTGGTCTGCCACAAATCGGTTCTTGTTTGACGAACACTGTTGTGTAATCATTTTAAAACTTCCAAATAAAATGTTTGATTGATGGTCTGATGTGGGAGAACAAACTCTAGATGAACTATGCCCTTGACATCAAAAAAGCAAACTAACATTGTTTTGATATTTGACTTGATGACTTTTTTTGGATGGGGTAATAGTGACGTCTTCCATTGGCTTGACTGTTGCTTTGTTCCTGGGTCATAGCCATAGCATCATGACTCATCACCAGTAATGACCTATGACAGAGAATCTGGATCAATTTAAACCTGTTGTTTCAAAGCACAACATGTTTCAACTTGACATTCTTTTTGATTGTCAGTCAGAGCCCGATGAACAAACGTGGCAGCAACTCCTTTCATTCCAAAATTGTCGGTTAAAATTCACTGAACTGAGCTCCATGATACCTCACTAATCTCAGACAGTTGATCAATTATATGTGGACAGTCTGAGAGTACAAGTACTCAAATTTTTCCAACATTTTCATTGATTCTGGCAGTTGATAGATGTCCAGAATGAGGTTTGTCATCAATCGACATGGTGTCATTTTTAAACCGAGCGAACCACTTGCACACTAGAGTTTTTCCCATAGTGTCATCTTTGTAAGCTGTTTTCAACATAAAAACCGTTTCAGCAGCATTTTTACTGAATAGATAACATGCATGTTGTTTATTTAAAGTTGACATCATCAGAAACAAAACAATAACAAAACAGTGCTAGCGAAAACAATCACTGCAGATTAACAGAATAATCCAGGTCAACAACACAGGTGGCACTGAATGGCAAAGAGTTGTGCTATAAACACCTAGCGGCAGAAACGTGTACTACACATGCTGCGCCCACGGCAATGCAATTCTGGTTATTTTTGGGCACCCCCTCATAAATCCACTACATGTTTCTTTTGTCTGGCATAGATTTTTAACTGTCTTAAGAAATTAGAGGACTGTTTGTCACAATCTGTTGGTAAATCTTGTTAAGTATTGGTTCAATTTTTTAGATGGAAATTGGAGACAGTCCAAGCATTTGACTATGTGCATGTGGAAAATCACAATACCAAGCTGAAGTTTGATCCTATATCTTTGTGCAGTATAGTGGGCACTTAAATACCTCCCAAAGCTGGCAGGTGTTTAGCAGTTTTATCTTAAACACTTATTTAAGTTTTGTGTTTATAGTTGTATTTTATTCTCACACTTATCGTCAGTTTAGTCATTAACTTGTATTTGTAATGATGTAATACTTGCTTGGGGAAGGAGTGCAGATTTGCCATTAGCTCCGACTGTCACTGATAAAGTTTATCCTATTGAAATCGGATTTGTGAGATACGTTTTTTAAATTGGCTACCAAGCTATTAAATTAACCTTTAATGGCTAGTAGGTTGCACATCCAAATACAGAAATCACTTTAGATATACATTTTTTTATTATTCTGATAGGTTTCTCTTAGCTGAACTTTTATCAGTAGTAAGTCTAAGGAAAGGCATCAAAGACTTCCATTGAAAAAGATAGCAGGTAGCTTCAACTAACTCACTTGAGATTACACTTCCGACAAAGCTTTCACAACTTTCCCCCACAAGTTGGTGAAAACATTAGAAAAGCCCTTCAGTTCATGGTAACATTACTTCTAGATACAAATGTTTCTAATCCCATAACCTAACTTCTCTTCCAAAATTCTATCGCCTGCATGGTGATAATTCTCCAAGTTCTTACAGATCCATGCCACACGTAACCGACTGTGACCGAGTACTGCTGGGAATTGGCATGGAAAACTCAAGATGGCTTCTATAAGGAAAATCAGGCAGGAAAATTTTCTCAGCCTCCGAAATTGCTTCTATCAGTCTGAATAGTAAAGCTCCGATTTTTCTGCTTCTTTTTACTTATGACAACTTTCATCTAAAACCGCATAGTTTTTTCCCCATGCCAGTGAGAAGTTCTATTCCAATTTTCTAGTAATAACTTCTATGATATTTGCTCCTCCACAGAGATTTTTTTAATCATATTATTTATTGAAATGTTTCCTATCTTTTGATGCATGTTACATTACTATACTGATCTTATCCTGAGAGTAATCTTTGATGTGCCACTCATTTCTACCAAATTTTGTTCAGAATGCATCTACCTATGCTGACAACAACCTGGGATATGATAATTTCATTAATTGATAATTCCCAATTTTGTGTTTCTTCTTCTGTTCGTTTCCTCCAACTGCATGACAAGTGACACTTTATAATTGAGATATCTTTTAAAATAATTTTTTTTAAGGACATAAACATTACACATCAATTTCCTCATAATTTCATATTTTACTTGTGGAAATTAATGTTGTGAAATCCCTTTTTGTTAGAATCCCAGCTTTCTAAAACTTTTTTCTCCTTACAAAAATCACTATATTTGGGGTTGAAAAGTGATTTACTATTAGGAAAATGTTTATAAAAGTCCTTCACTATTAAATATATGTGATGACCCCTTCTAAACGGTTTAAGTGAGTTTACAGATATATGATATAAGTTCATGTTTGTCTGGCAAGGAGATGTCACACACACTGCTTAATTGATTTCAAACAAAATTTGAATGTGTTTATACTAAGCGCGATTTGTCTAATCTCAGTCAATAAGTTGCTGCCTTCAACATTCCAGGTCCCTAGTTTGTAATATGCTGCAGCTAGGAATTTGTATGCACCTCCATTCATTCATATAAGCTACCCCACAATGCTCCTTTTTTAGAGGCCACGTGGAACAGTTTTGGGGGTTCTGTTAAATACTAAAACAGTCTCGTCCTCGTGCAGCTGTTCTTCCACAACTTTATGACTTCCTAAGATCCATAAACAGGGAACCCCGCTACGACATATAGTAAATACTATTGGATCGGCCACTTGTTATCTGACCTGATACCTAACCGGGCTGTTGTCACCAATTGTGAGAAGATGTCCTCACCATGTGACAATCTTTGTGGGATTTATTAACATTATTAAGGAACTTCACCTGCATCAACAGGACTTAATGGTGAGCTGTGGTTTCCCTCTTCACCATGGTTCCTACATCTTATATCCTGACTTCCTTTGGTATTCTTATCGAAAATAAACACAGTGGGACTTTATGAAATGCTGTGTGTATAAAGCTTACACATGTGGACCTGTACCTAAACGCGTGCAGTAATCGCCATCTGGCTTAGTGCAAGATAGTGCTCATTACACTAATCCATATGATGTGAGCAATATGTTGTGAGGACATCCAACTTGATGAGTTACAATATTTACGTCATATGTTCAGATGAAACGGGTACATCAAACATCAAATACAATTGACATTCTGGAAAATGAAATACAGTTCTAATAATAGCAATATTGTGCCACATAATCACTTAGCCTCCTTGCTTTACTCTGGCAAGGTGTTTGCAAGAAATGGCAATAAGATGAATTTCCTACCACCACCTAAACTAAGGAACATTTTGCACTCTCCAAAGGATCACCTTGCCTTTTGTGCACCTGGAGTTTATAGCATTCCTTGTAAATGTGGAAAAAGGTACATTGGCCAGATGATACAGTGTATTAAACAGTGTTGTTTGGAACATGCCCCATCTGTTCATCTCGGACTAAAGGACAAATCTGTGGTGGCAGAACATATTTTGGAAATGGAAGTTGGCTTTGATTTTGAAACAGCAAGGGTGGTTGCACATACAAGAAGCTTTTTGGGCAGCGCTCTTACAGAAATGATTGAAATTTGCTTCACATCTGATCTTGTATACCACAGAGTTGTGGTTTTCAATCAAGTGATGCTTGGATACCAGTCACTGAGGATGCTTGTCAACAAGCTCTGTGTGTTAATTCTTGGCTGCCCGTGTGATGCCACCTCATGATAGCAGACATTTAGACCATCCTCTGTGATCTTCTTCCAGGGCAGAACTGAGTCTTCAATCAGTGTGGTGCTAGTGTTATGTAGCCAAGGCCCGTGACCTGTCTAGAGAGTTCGATTTACCCAGCCAATCAGAAGGTTCGAACCGTCACGTGTTTCGTTTGCCTGGTGGGGCACGGCGCGGTCTTGCTCCGTCCGCACTAGCGAGAGCCAGGCTTCTTATAGTTTAAGCCTTTTGTCTTCATTTATGTTATTCGGCAATTTCCAATGCCTCCTTAACCCTCCTTGGCCACCATTTATCTTTGCGCACTATCAGAATGGTGTTTTCAAAATTTATGGCATGATTAGTTTTGGCTACATGCTGTGCAATGGCAGATATATCGACGTTATTGGATTTATAATTGTGAATGAGCTCGCACAGCCTATCCCCTATGGTGCACCCTGTCTCTCCTACTTACACCAGGCCACAGGTGCAGGGAATCTCATAGACCCCAGCAGCCTGTAGTGGTGGCAGCTTTTCCTTAAGTTTGATGAGCTGGTTACAGACCTTGCTGTGCGCTTTGTAGACAGGTTTTATGTCAACTTTTTTAAATAGCTTTCCGACTCTGTCTGTAATGCCACTTATGTAGGGTAGAACATCTACTTGATTAGATGCCAAATTGACATCTCTCTCTGTCATAGCTGCACGCAATGGCCGTTTAATACAACGGTTGTGGTAGCAATTGCACTTTAAGGTCCGCACTCACTAGAGCGCGCCGCATCGCATCGCATTGCATCGGGTCGCATCGCATTGAGCGAAAATGCTGCAACGCACATCTGGACGCAGCGAGTCACATTTCTTTTGTCACCGCTTTCAGTTCTCGACGATTACTCAGCCGCTTCTGCACTACAAATGGACACATCAGACAAAGGGCTCTTATTTTTATATATTCATTGAAGAAAATTAAGCAGAAAAGGGAATGGGTTTAATGTGAAAAGGAATTTTCCGCATTTCTTAGGCACATTATATGGCAAACATGTTACAAAAGTTCTACAGAATTGCGGTTTTCTTTATTTTTAATGCAGAAAAATGAATGTTTTTCATGGTTTTAATAGCCCTTTGAGTTGCAGTTGTATTTTGGTCGCAGGAGGATTGGAAAAAAAATTAAAATGGCAAAACATTTAGCTACAACAATTTAGGTGAGGCAATGGCTGCAGGAAAACTGAATTTTCACGTTGACAAGTGAGATAAAATGCAGTATGTAATAGTAGTAAATGAAGCTTTTCCCCTTTCAAGATGAGGCCTATTTCAGAATATCAGATAAAATGAAATGAAGAAAAAACGAACTTTCAATTACAGACTCAATAAACTATGGAGGGTGATCGATAACTGCTTTGGTGTTATAGGTAGAAGATTTCAAATCTGTGAAAGAAGAATGTCGGTATTACCTAATAAGATAAATAAAGTAATACTAGCCACGTGCTGCATTCACAACTTTTCGATTAACAACATTTGAATTGGGTTGCAGAAAGTAAGAACGAAAATGGCAACAAAGAAATTTCAACAGGTTGACTTACACAGGTTTCTAGGTTACATCAGAAATCATTAAGATTTAGAATAATTTCACAAAATATTTTTAAACAATTAGGTTAATTGTTAACACAAAGCTTTATAAGCGGAATTTAAAGAAAGTGATAGAAAATTATAATACACACGTAAAATAAACAAAAAATAAAATATGAAACATGACATTATACCTGGTTGTTTTAACTAGTTTCCTATTTCCTCCCAAATATATATATATATTTTGTTATTATATTTTGTGTCTTGTAAATCATAAAACTCTTTGAAAATCATTACTAATGAGATGCAGTACTCTTCATCCATTACGTTTGAATAGTTTAAGTTAAAACACAAGCAAAGACCAAGTGAGCATGAGCTAGAAATTTTTTGATCTTTAATAAATTTCAGAAATCATCCACCATCCTGCATGCAAATTTGCAGTTAATTTTGTTGAAGTAATGTAGTTAATTCACGGAATTAGGAACACACAAGTTACAAAAGTCAGTCAGTGCTGTTGGAGCTCCTATCGCAAACCTGGTCGTGACTGAGCGCATCGAGGCACACAGGCAGAAAAATACGCCTGGCCAAGCGATCCGGCCGTGCGACGCGATGTGGCCCATCCCGCCCCGACTCGACCCGCCTGTGGTGTGCGTTACCCCATTAGAATCAATGTAAGTGATTGCAGACGCATTTCTGCGATGCGACGCAACGCGATGTGGCCCACTCTAGTGAGCGCGGACCTTTAATGTGTGTTGCAGTGCCTCTAACTCCGTTGTCCAACTATTTACATCACATACTTTCATCGCTCTTGTACACAAGGTCGTGACAACACCTCTTGCTGTTGCTGGATGGTGGTGCGACGCAGCAAGTAAATATCTGTTTGTACATGTCGGCTTCTGATAAACTGAGTGTCTGAAGTTCCCGTTGTCATGTTTGGTTACTAACACATCTAGGAACGGTAGCTGTCCTTGTTCCTCCATTTCCATAGTAAAATTAATTTTAGGAGGTGCTTTATTTATATAATCCAGGAACTTCTCAAGGGCACTTTGTCCATGGAGCCACACAACGAAGATATCGTTAACAAAGCGTAGCTACAGATATGGTTTGAGGGCACATTGTCCAACATTTCTGTCTCCAGCGCCTCCATAAAGATATTCGCTGCTATTGGCGAAAGCGGTGAACCCACATCTGCTCCTTCCATTTGGGCATAAAATTTCCCATCATATTGGAACAACGTTGATTTGAGACAAAACTCGGCCAAATCCACGCATTCTTCTGAGACGTTAAGGGCCGATAGCTTGATGCATATTATTGCCACTGCTTCTTCCACAGGTACAGTGGTGCAGGACAACACAACATCAAAGCTCACTAGGATGTCAGTTTTTTTAATTTTGAGTTTTTTTAATGTTGCTGACAAACTAAATTGTCAGAAGGCATTGCTTCAACTGTTAGAAATAGCTCGCACTTCATTGAAATCATTTCATCACTCAATTGCACACTAGAATAAACTGTCTATCCCATGTGCTTTGATGGTCTCTTCATTTGTTACTAGCCCAGCATATCTGCAGTAGTTTGCTATGCCATTAATACCGGGCATGAAATAGAATTTGAACATGCAGGGTTACTGTGGAAAGAAGACCAGTGGTGCCCTCGACTAGTGAAGGAGGCAGCAGAATTTTAAAGCAATACCAATAGCTTCAATGAAGACAGTGGGCTATTTCTTTGCAATGCTTGGTGCTCAAAACTATGTCAACATAAATAATAGCCCTGTTGAAGTCTGCAGAATGGCAGCTGAAAGCTTAGATTATTAAATAAACAACACAGCATACCCCGAAAATCTAGTAACCACTAACAAAGACATCAACATATATTTTGTCCAATTTTTCTTCTAGTAATTACTATATTTAGTTGACGATTTTGGGGGGGGGGGGGGGGGAATTCCAGTTGAGCATGCACTCACCTATTGGAGAAATGAATGTTGTTTCTATAAATCCTTTCTGATGTTAACTTCTCATCGTTTCGTCTAAATCCACTCTTTGTATACATGTGTAACATCTCAGTTTTACTTTACAATCTGATATAAATTTTAAATATAGATTAGGGTGTCCCTTATAATGGCAAAAAGAATTTTTTTTTTCGAAAATTCACATGCATACCCTCTAATTCTTTTTAAATCACTGTAGCTTACTTACATAAGAAATGTTATCCTCCTACGATGATGTTAACCCGTGCCGAGTTGACCCGAAAGTTTACAAAAATGCTTATTTTGAGTATCGCTTGATATGTGACTAAATCATTGAAATTTTGTATCATTCTGGGTTAACTATGAAATCAAGACAACAAAAAATAATACTTAATTTGAAATCTAATGTAGTCTTCACGGGTTTTCCGCCGTATGTTGTTGAAATGCGACAACGAGCTTTCGGCGGCTGACTCTGCCGTCATCTTCAGGTTGGATGTTGTGCAGGGAGAACCAGCGCTGCACTAACGATGTCTGGCCTCCGCGCGCGCTTATAAGGCCTGGCCTCTCCCCTCCCCTCACTCCCTCCCGCGGCTGCCATCTTGCGCTCGTCGTTGATTGGCTGGCGGAGCGACTGTCCTGGCCAACCCCAGCAAGCCGGAAACATTTTCCGGCGGCGCCTCGCCACCTCTCTGATTGCAGGGTGAATGTTTCAGAAGGGACAGAGCCAGCTTCCATGCGTCACTGAGCCAAAGACCCGTGTCCCTGTTGACCGTGTTGTTGTCCAGCCTTCTATTGCTTCTTTGACGACTGACTCCCAGTAGAAGGAGCACTTGGCCAGTACCTTTACATTTCCCAAGTCCATTACGTGGCCGTTTTCAATAACATGCTGGGCGACTACAGATTTATTTATCTGGAACATGCGGATGTTGCGTTCATGTTCGGCCACCCGAGCCTTGATAGTTCGGATCGTCTGATCAATATAATTTTTGCCACACTGACATGGTATGCTGTAAACCCCTGGAGTCATCAATCCCAAGTCATCCTTCACGGGCCGGAGGTAATCTCGTATCTTGGCAGGAGGACGAAATATGCTCTTGATTCCATGTCGAGCCAGAATCCTACCTATTTTTCCCGAGATGTTGCCTGAATATGGAATGAAGTCCAAGGCCTCAGGCTGGACATCTGGGTCTACCAGGCGTTTGTTTTTCTTTTCAATTGCCCACTCTATTTCCCGATCAGAATAACCATTCCTCTTGAATGTATTGTGCAGATGTTCAAGCTCGGACGGAAGGGAATCCGCGTCAGAGATTTTCCTAGCCCTGTGCACCAAAGTGCGGAGCATGGTGGTCTTCTGTGCTGGGTGGTGGAAACTCGTGGCATGTAAATAGCGGTCCGTGTGTGTAGGTTTTCGGTACACACTATGTGAGAGGCTTCCGTCTAGTCTCCGTCGGATCAAGATGTCCAGGAAGGGCAGGCTGCCATTCTTCTCCATTTCCATCATGAACTGGATATTTGGGTGGATTCCGTTAAGATGGTCTAGGAATCTATAAAGACTGTGAATGCCATGTGGCCAAATAACAATGGTATCGTCCACATAGCGATAGAAGCAAGTCGGCTTAAGACTGAAACTTTCAAGCACCTTGTCTTCGAATTCTTCTATGAACAGATCGGCGACCACTTAATTTTTTAGTAACATGAAAGTATTAAAATTATGAGGGGTATTTTCTTTTTAGAATCTCTTTTTTATGGTGCAAGTACAATTTTCGCTGTTTTTGCTTGAAAATTGTTTCCGTTCTTCGTCGGCTGTAATTAAACCATGAAACTCGTGAATTAATTTTACAGCTCTTTCAGCTGTGTCGTTCAGATAAATTACCATTCTTTTAGCCCGTACAGAATTCGCAGTTTCTTCCTGAGGAACACCCTAATGTACATTGTGTTATAATATGTGAATATTCTATTTTTGGTGGTGCACTTATGGCCCTGAAGTTTTGCATAAGAGTAGAATGGTTAGTCACTGCTATTGTATTATTATGTTTAGTATTATTAATCTTTGCTGTAGGTGTGGCAATTTTTTGTTGGATTATTATTATTTAAAAAAAAAAAAAAAAAGTAGCCAAATGAGAGGTTGTATCAGAGAGTGGCATAAAAGTTGAAATAAAATAGATGGTGTGGAACAAATGGCAACATATTTTTGTTTGTATTATCTTTCTCTCTTGTGCTGCAGGTTAAACAAGTGATTAGCAAGATTAAATCTTTAAGTTGAGTTTAGTAAATCTTTAAGCTAACTATAACGTTGCTCACAATATCTGTCTATTACTGAGCAGTACAAAATTTTTGTTCTAATTCAATAGGCAGAATACCTTTTAATAACAGCACTCAGACTGAGTGTGGTGGGTGAGTGGCTAACGCTCTGGCCTCGCATTTAGGAGTACAGTGGTTCGAATCACCGTCCAGGAATCCAGATTTGGATTTTCCATGGTTTCCCCAAACCACTCCAGGCGAATTTCGGAATGCTTCCTTTGAAAGGACCTTGGCCATATTCCTTCCCGTTCCTAGTCCCCAGTCCCCTCTAGCCTCTAATGATCTCGAGGAGGCGTAAAGCCATGAGTAAAAAAAAAAAAAAAGCACTCAGCATAATGTTATTAAAGTTTTTTTATGTTATGAAGGTTGTTTAATAAGTCCTTAGAAAAGGTTAAGAAAAAAAGATATTTTTTGTATATTTTATTAATTTTTCAGTTTAACATCCTTTTAGTTCTACGTACTTTTACAGATGCTTCCTTAATTTCTACACCCTTCAGAAAGTAGGATATTTGAAGTTCTGCAAAGAAGGCATCTGTTTTGGCAATGACCTCCACATTAAATGTGAATTGTTGTTGACAAAAAAAAAAAAACCCCTTTTTTTTTTGTTGAAAATTCACTGTGGACCAAATCTGGTGAATATGATAAATGTTATAATAATTCGAACATTAATTCAATAGCTTAAATTGTGCATTGTGCTGTTGGAAAAGTATCTTTTTCAAACGAAGACTTTTTTTATAATTGTTTTTTTTGCCTGACCTGGTGCCATGTTGCATAGTAAGCTACAGTTATTGTTTGTCTTTTTTCCAAGTAACTGATGTAAATGATTCTGTGTGCATCTCAAAAAACTGTGACCATCAACTTGCCATTTGATTTCCTTGTCTTCACCTTCTTCGAAGCCCATTTGCTTTCATAAGTCCATTTTTAAAATTTTTTTACTGTTTCTTACTTTCTGGAGTATAGTAGTGCATCCATGTTTCATTGTTTCATTCACTGTTATGTATTGTTGCAGAAAAACATTAGGGTTGTAACAGAAAAGTGCTAAAAAAAAGTCCTTTAGTCGACTGCATGAGTGCGCTTATTGTTCAGTGAGAGCAGTCTTGCCGAAATTTTTTTCACACATAATTTTTTGCTCAAAATTGGATGCCTATGGCCTCTACTATTTCGCTCACTTTGATTCGTCCATCACTTAAAACCATATCATGGATTTTTTCAGCGATTTCAGGGGTAGTCATTTTTACAGTATGTCATGAAAATTGTTCATCTTGTGTGGATGTGCAGCCACATTTAAACTCATTTACCAGTTGTATATAGTTGCAAACACAGGAGCAGATGTACCATGAACTTCATCCAGCTCAGCTTTTTTTCTCTTTCAGTTTTAAGCTTTTTAAATACAAGTGTTAAATCACTGCTCGAAACTTTATTTTTTTCCATTTCTCTAAATGAATAACACTTGCCTGCTTCAATCGGCAGTAGCAATGAAACCATATGATGGAGGTAGCTGAGATTTTATTTGCCATCTAGTGAGTAATGATGCTTTCTAAAAAAGTTTTTGACACTACTCTCATTATCACTTGGATTTTCTAAGGACTTATTGAAAGACCCTCGTACAAATAACTTGTCTAAAAAGTTAATATGAGGATGTAACACATCAAAATACTAGTGCTACAAATCAAATCTGTGGCTGAGATATTTTACTTACTGAAAAGAAGTTTACACTAATCAAACATAATTTAAGACTTGGTTTTTATCTGCAATAACATATCCCAAAATTATTGAAACTGGAGAGGCCAGAATGATATCACTAGTATAAGTGTGATGAATCGTTTTTTAAGTTTGGATTCTGCACAAATTTTTTATTTGCATTTACTTAAAAGTGATGTTTTTCTTGGCATGTGTAATGTTTAGTTTGGAATTTTAGAAGGTTTGAAGGGTGCCCTTGTCCCCACCCACACTCTAATTGTACGATTTTATATTTGCATATTACAGTTTTTACATTTTGTGATATGGTGATTGTATCAAGGGCTGTTTAACATAAATTTTAGACTTATTGTTGGTATTTCTTTTTCTTTTAAAAGAAAGAGCTTATAGGTTTTACGCCTCTTTATAGCCATCTGACATAGTACTATATTTCCTCTCTTAAAATATTAACTGTAATTGTTTCAGGTAATATTTGTCGAACACGACTGGAACCCAATGAAAGATTTACAGGCTATGGATCGAGCCCATAGGATTGGTCAGAAAAAAGTTGTCAATGTATATAGACTTATCACAAGAGGAACTCTAGAGGAGAAAATAATGGGGTAAGTTCTGTTCTTATACATAGAATGGGCACTAGAATCTCGTGTATGTAAATAAGGTACTTGATTGAGATATTTTGGAATTTTTTCTGTATTCATGTGCTTAAAGAACTGACTATACTTACTGCATATTTTGTGTGGTTGTTGCACTTCTTCCCTTATATATGGCATTTACTGCACATGTAAATAGAAATATGGATAGATTAAGGAAACACTAATTACCCAAGATGACAGCATAGTGGCAACAATCCACAAAAAAGATAAACAATCAAATTAGGTGTAAACTCTTTTATCAGCAGAAGATGTACACATTAGGAACCTGTTGACATAACTCTCACAGCCTGAGAAACTGTTTTGCAGTAAGAGCTTTCCCAGTAATTACTACCACTTCCGAACTCCATGGCCAGATACTACTAGCTTACCAACATATTCTGTACACCAGGCACCAAGGGCCGGCGTTAGGGGGTGGGGGTGTCAAAAGTACCCGGCCCCCGCCAGCTGATGGGGGGACCAATCACCGACTATAGGGGCCCTCAGGCCATGAAGCCAAGAATACGCCCATTGTCGCCTGGCCATTTTGTAGAGCTTAAAAAAAAAAAAATGGTCGCCCATTTTACCCCGGGCCCGAAATTCCTAGCAATAAACAGTATTAATTTTACACAGTTATCAACGGTTTACTTTATTTCAGTCAAACCACTACACCACTACTCCCTCTCTATTCTCTACAGCTTGCCAAGTCATGCAGTAATCTATGTTGGGTATGCAAATCCTTTGCCAAATTGTTTGTTCCTCTGTACATTAAAAAAAAATTATACTGAAATATCATAAAATTCTATTTCTATCATCTTTCTCTTTTCATTACTTCCATCGTTCTATCAGCTTTGGTGAGTTATGTGTTTACTTTCCTATCCTTTGTTATTAGCCTTTCTATTTCACATTCGGGAGAATGCAGCTTTAAATCATTGTTTGACTATGCAGATTTTGGTTTTCCATAGTTTCCCTGACTCATTCCATATGAATTGTTTTCACTTGATAAGTGGAAAGATGGTGCTCATGGTTCAGAAGGTTCAAAATCTTCTTCAGGAGGAGTCAGTATGAAAACAGTTTTGGAAACTTTACCAGACCTGCATGACCACATTCCTTCCCATTCCATGCCCCTAGTCCTTTCCATTCTCTAATAACCTCAATGTCAACAAAGCGAAATATAATAAGAAAAAATTGTCTTCTAACCCCTATTCTGCTGCTTATTACTGGGTGAAGATATCCTGAATTTTGGTTAATCATACTGGTGCACACAAAATTTAGAAGTTTCAGTTGTGACTCAGTTTTTGACGATAATTTTTCATTATCCACTTGTTATATTTTCACTCACTCTTCTTTTACAGACTCCAGAAGTTTAAGTTGCTAACAGCTAATACAGTTATAAGTAGTGAGAATGCAAGTATGGAAACAATGGGAACGGAACAGGTGAGATAACAGTTTTAGTGCTATTTCTTCTTAGCCTAAATAGATATATAAATTTATGAAGTACTTAAAACAATTCAGAAATATTGTGATTAAGATAAATGAGATTCTCATTCTAAAATTCTAGACAAACTTCAATAAAATAATATGCCCATTACATAATGTAAATATTTCTTTGCTTTCCTACCAGTTGCTCGATTTGTTTTCACTCGATAAGCGGAAAGATGGCGCTCATGGTTCAGCAGGATCAAAATCTTCTGCGGGAGGAGTCAGTATGAAAACAGTTTTGGAAACTTTACCAGACCTGTGGGAAGATGAACAATACGAAGAGGAATATGACCTTTCAAACTTCATGCAGTCCTTGGGGAAATAGTCTTCTTAATTTTTGGCTGTTATTTTGGACACAAGTCTAAAAAAATGTTTCATTCTAAATGGAATATTCTTGAATTAACCAGTCTAAAAATATATATTTTTTTTTTATTTAATGAGTAATATGTTGAGAAGTTAGTATTTCCCTTGTGTTTGAAGAAACGGGCTTTGAAACAGTGTTGTGTTCTCATATTTTTCATGATAGCAGTTTATCATTACAATGGTACTGTTATACGATTTTGAGGTAATTTGTGAAGAACTTGTGTAATCAAAATTTTGTGCTATCAGTGTACACTGATATCATTGTAAACACAAAACTCTTGTGACTTAAATGAAAAATAATTTATTTCAACAGTGTTATTGTCAACTGCTATATAGGATTACATCAATGATGTATTTATGCAAAAGATTGTGTTAGTGAATTTCTACTAACATTATTTAAAAATTTTGACAAATGGGACTTTAACACTGCACCCTGTTTAGAAGTCTGATAAATGGTGCTATTTTACTATTTCTTCATTTCAGTTTTTAGAATTTTATTAAAAAATGGCTGTGTTATTTACCTCTAACAGTTATTTCTGCATGTGTGTTGAACGAGGTGACAGTTACTACAGATCCTTAAAGTACAAATATTATAAAAATGTGTCTTTAATTTTATTGTATTCATTTGCTTATAGTAACATGCTTGTATAAGGCAGTAATAAAATTCACTCCAGTTTCTTAATTTCATTAAATTTGAAAAAAATAAAATTTTATTTGTGAATCTCCTAAAATGTTTTCAATATCTTTTGAACTAAAAAGTTCTTAAGCTGTTATTGAAGTTTCAAATAAAACATTTTAATGATCATTTTTTACCATCTTCTAAAACATCACATGTGTCGCACAGTAAAATTTAAAATGTTTTTATATCTTTATCATTATTTATTTTACTGTTTATAAACAATTTCAAAAATATTGTGCCAAAAGACATTATAAATTACCATAAATACTCTTTATTTCATTAAAATTTCCTATATGATATACACACAATGATCTTTCCTTTTATCTTTCAATTATTTTATATTAGAAAGTATATATTTTGTAATGCTGAATTATCTTGTGACAAGCAGAAGAATGTGACATTGAAATGTAATTGTTTGTTGTGTAAGTAATATTACAATTTGTTTTCTTCAAACAGTAGACAAACATTAATTTTCATTTTAAAAGACATGAAACAATCACAATCTTTTTTCAGGTGTACTTATATATGTCATTGTAAGTTTTTAAAGTAACATTAATTTTGGGTGGAAATTTTATTACTACATGTGAAATGAAATTATTGTTGTCTATTTATCACTTAATTTTCAGAAACTTTTGTACCATCCGCATCTCTCAAGTAGGACAGTCCCAATTTCTTTTTTTCTTTTTTTAGGCCTTATGAAATGATTAATTAAAATGAGAGGATTCCTGTAGCATTCCATTTCTCCTTCAATTTCATGATGGGGGATGAATATTTTCACTGTTTTTGCATTAACTTTTTTTTTCTTTGCTCTTTCGTCCTTAAATATTTTTACTGATGCTATACATTCTCTTGTGACCTCATAGTATTCTAGAAACTTGTGTTTAGTTTCAGTAATATCTAGTGTAGGTTTGTGTGCTGTAAATTATTTTTGTGCACATAATTGTTCAATTTTTTATGTGATTTGTAATAAAAAAATTTGTACCCCACATTTTCTATTTAATCATTCACATTCTCCTTTTTCATATCATAATTATTTGTTGCAATGAACATATTGATTAAAACTTATTTTGAAGCCTGTAAACGTTGGTAAATGGTCTTATTTGTGCAAAGGTAACCATTTGATAATGTTTTGTAATAAATGTATGAATAGAATTGAAGAGAGATTTCAGGAAAAGTTTCAGCAAATAGAAGGAGGGCTCAAGTACAGTGGAGGTGAAATGGGAAGAGTTTAAGGCGATGATAGAAAAGGGGTGAGGAAATATTTACTCCAAAGCAGAAAATAAAGAGAAGCACAGAACTTACATACTGCAATAGGGAGGTGAGAGGTTAGTGAGACCGGAACACAACAGAGTTAAGAGACAGGAAGGAAGTAGGGAATACTTACAACAACTAAACAAGCAATTAATAAGAGCAAAGAGAGAAGCAAAGGATCGGTTTATGAAGATTATTATTGGTACAGGAAGACCATCTAGAAATTTCTGTGGCTGTTAGAAAACCAAAGGGAAGGGAATGTATTCAGACTATTATAGATAACAATGGAGTTGAAGTCACTGAAGATTTTAAAATGGCAGAGATATTGAGAGACTGGTTTAGTGGGACAACTAGGGACTAATGATCCTCTGATGGGAGGGAATGAATCGGAGGAGTCTCCCTAAGAGTATAAATGAGGAAACTACAAAATTTGAAATAGATTCTCAGGAAATTATGAAGAAACTCAGAAAGCTAAAAAATGTAGAGGGGCTGGTGTAGATAATATTACTACAGATTTATTAAAGATCGTGGGATACGATATTGTACCTTACCCTGAAATTTTATTTAAAATGATTCTTGAGTCTTGCTGCTTACCAGAAGATTGGAAATGAGTGATAGTAGTACCGGAACATATTGGAGGGGTTACAAATAGAGTCGAAAATTACAGGCCAATTAGTCTGACATCAGTGATAGGCAAAATGATGGAGAGATTGGTATGCAACTATATCAGTATGTCTGTGAGAAAAGAAACTGGTTTGCATGCCGAGAACATTACTTTAGGCAAGGATATTCATGTGACTCTCGGATGGTCAGCTATATGCAAGATATTTCAGATGAATTGCACAAGGAAGGCCAACTTGATAGTGTGGCACTAGATCATTCTAAGGCATTTGTCAGAGTGAGCCATAAAATGGTTTTAAATAAACTGAAATCTAATGGATTCGATGAAAAATTTACTAGTTGGGTAGAGGAATTCTTAAAGCCAGAAAGCAAAGTGTTAAAGCAGGAAATACATTATCAACAGAGGTGGAAGTAAATATGAGAGTGCCACAGGGTAGTGTATTTGGACCGTTGCTGTTCATTGTTCTGATGAATGATTCTGTTGATGGGTTACGGTTTTTTGCAGATGCAATAGGATCAAAACAGGTGGTGACTGTGAACAGCTGCAGGGTGACCTGGATTGAATATCTAAATGGGTAGGTCAGCATGGAATGAAGATAAATGCCAAGAAGAGTCAGCTCGTTAGGTACACAGTTAAAAAGCTAAAGGTTAATTATGATTATAGGGTGGAGTCAGAACTGCTTGTTGAAGGCTTGGAATGTAAATATCTTGGCATAATGTTTGATAACTAACTCAACTGGGCAGAGGACTTATGGTAGGTGGTAGGAGAAGGAAATCCTTTACATACTGGAGAGGGTGATGAGAGGATGTACCAGAGAATTTAGGGAATTGGGTTAAAAAACTTCATCAGACCATATGGTGGTATAGTTTGGGAGCCACATTTTGATTATCAAATACATTAGTTGGAGTATGTGCAAAGAAGTGCAGCAAAAATACTTAAGGAATTTAAAATTAAATTTTGTAAATTGGAAAAGTAAATGGGTGAGCAATATGTGTTATGGTTTATGAGTGCCTGGGTCAGGTTGTTGGGAGTAAACTAAACACCGCAACTATCCTCCAGAATTAGTCCAAAAACAGGTATCAAGAGTCAGGAACTGTACACCACACTGACACACAATCTCAAAACCAACCAGAACCCCATCTTTCATACCCTGTTCTTCCCTGGCTTGGAATTGTTGAACCAAATTCTTCGTTTTGGCTACAACTTCCTCAGTTCCTTTCCTGAAATGCGCTGTATTCTTCCCACTATCCTTCCCCCCACACCACACGTCACCTTCAGCACACCATCTAATCTTAAAAACATTCTTTTACACAAATATCAAACCTCTTTTGCTCCTAAACCACCATTCAGATCCTTCCCCTGTAACAGGCCCCGATTCAAAACGTGCAGTGTGCATCCACCTACCCCCAACAGATTACAATCCTACTACTGGTGAAACCTGCCCCATCATAGGCCATAACACTTGTACACAACCCACCTCATATACCAGCTCACCTGCCTCCACTGCCAAAGTTCCTACATCGGCCTTATCTGAAACTCGTCCATCAGAATTGAATGGTCACAGGTAAACAGTTTCTTCCCTAAACTTAGACCTTCCTGTTGCTCGCGATGCCAGCACTCACCAGACCCGTAACCTCAATAACTGCTTCAGAATCAGAGCCATTAGATTTCTTCTACATTCTACCTCCCAATCTGAACTCCACAAGGGGGAACTGGCCTACCAACATATCCTGCAGACTAGACACCCCCCCCCCTTTCCCCCAACGCCTCAATTTTGGATAATTCCTTCCATCCTCACCCTGTTATATCCATCACTGACCAGTAGATTCATAATATATAGACCTTATTCCAAATTTTTTGTATTATTATCATTATTATTTCTCCATTGAAATGACCCATTTTTCCTTCGTGCGGTTAATACTTTTGATTATATTATTGTAGCTCCCCACACCACCTCCAATGGTCAATTTCATTCCGCATGTGGCTGGTTGAACGTAAGCCTTGCATGAGCTCAGCCACATGTTTCTTTCTACTTTACACAGGGTTAGCCCCAAAATATTGTGTTTGTAATTGCTTACATGTTGCTGCTGCCCTCTTCCCTTCAACTTTGGTGAGTGTTGGGAATAATTTATTTTTCCTTTCCACATAAATATTACCTAATGGCAGTTCTTTCACTCCATTGTTACTGATATTTATTTAAAATGTTTGATGTACCTGTAATTTAATTCAATTGCAGTCGAGTGCATGCTCTGGAAACATTTTCCATACACACCTGTTTTTCACCCTTTCATGTTCCCACCTACCTGCTTTTGCCCTCTACAAATTTTAACTTTAAATTGTTTCAATATTTTTTGTAAATTATTTGTCAATTCTCTTGCTAACCTATTCCAATACCTGACCACCTTTCTTACAAAATAAAATCTTCCCACCCTCTTGTGCCTGAAATTGAGTGCCAGCTTGTGGTCATGATCATATTTTCGCTTCCATGCGTTATTCCTAATTCTTGCATCAACATCTTTCCACACTTCGTCTCCAATATATGCCTTGTATATTCCCATGACTCTCTTCAGCCTCCTGTCTTCCAGTGAATCCCATTCCAGCTCTTTTATCATATCACATACTGACTGTTCTGCAGTAATTTCCAGAGACAAATGTAGCAGCCTTTCTTTGCACCTCATCCAACTCCTATAATTGATACCAAAATGTGGGTCCCACACTACACCACCATATTCAATAAATGGTCAGACCAAAGTTTTGTAACCCAATTCCTTTCCTTCCTCATACATTCCATCATCACTCTCTCCAACAAGGAATTTGAAACCTGTTTCCACTACCTTTCCAATGTGTCCTGCACAGTTGAGCTTGTAATCAAATGCTATGCAAAGGTATTTACATTTCAAGTCTTCAATAAGTAATTCTTTCCCCAACTTATAATCATAATCAATCTAGTTTTTTTTATCTGTGTACCTTATAAGCTGACACTTCTTTGCATTTATCTTCATCCCACATTTACCAACCCAGCTAGATATTCTTTCCAGATCACCCTGCAACTTTTCACAGTCATTTACCATTTTGATCCTATTATATAAATAATGTCATCTGCAAACAACCTAACTTCTGATAGTAAACCATCAACACAGTCATTCATTGGAAAAATGAACAGCAATGGTCCCAATACTCTATCCTGTGGCACTCCCATTTTCACTTCTACTTGTTTTGATATTGCATTTCCTACCCTAACATTTTGCTTGCTACCTTTTAATAATTCTTCAACCCAGAAAATCACTTTCTCACCCACTCCAATAGTTTTTACTCTATTTACCACCATTTTACGGCTCACTCTTGTCAAAAGCCTTTGAAACATCTATTGATATACTATCAATTTGGCCTCTTCTGTCCATTTCATCGAAAATATCTTTCATTTATCCTACTAATTAAGATTAGCATGAATATTCTTGCCTAAAGCCATGCTGCTGACTTGAAAACTGCTACACTCCTCACATATATTTCTGATGTGGCTGCATAGCAATCTATCCATTAATTTACCTACCACTTATATCATACTGATTGGCCTATAACTTTCAACTCTCTCTTTTTTTACCCCTTCTTTTTTACGGGTATTATTATTGTAATTTTATAGCCCTTTGGTAGCTGCAAGTATCCAGACTTAATTTAAATAATATTTCAACATAAGGTGCAATTTTTAAGACATCCTTAGTAATATTATCTACACCAGCCCTTTTTTTTATTTATTTATTCAGCTTTCGAAGTTCCTTCAGAATTTCCTCAGGATGAATTTCAGATTTTTTAGTCTGCTTATTTCTGATTGTATGGTTAAACTCATTCTCCTATTTCTGAATCATTGTCCCTGATGGTCTCACTTAACCAGTTACTTAAAATCTCTGCCATTTTAAAATCCTCATCAGTAACTTCTTCTTCTTTATTTGTAATTGTCCCAGCACCATCCCTTCCTATCAGTTTTCTAGTAATAGCCATGAAAATTTCTATATGCTTCAGTCATTGGTCCTCCTGCACCAATAATACTCTTCATATACCCATCTTTAGCCATATTCTTTGCTATTATTAATTCTTTGGTTGTTCCAAATATTCGCTACTACCCTGCTCTCTATTAACTCTGCTATCATGGAGGAAGGAATATATGGAGACGACCCAAGGGACCTTCACCACGCACTGGAGTGAAACCTGGTAGAGAGAAGTGGGGTGAGGAGGCCGCCATATTGGTTGGCCGTAGAAACGCGGGTAATAGGCACAAAAACCTCAAGGAAATCATAAGACAACCGTGGCACCGTAATTTGACGATGGATTATTATGTAACTCGACGAGACAGATAAAAAATGAAGAATAAATGTTTTTGATATCGTGTTAGTTCTCGAGATATAGTCTCAAAAGTGAGGAGTTTTGGATTGAAATTCAAAAGAAAAATTTCCCTAAGTTCAAATTTGATGATAGATTCTTATGTAACACGACGAGACAAATCGAAAGTGAAGAATAATTTTTTCCGATATCTCGTATAGTTCTCGAGATATGCTGTCTCCAAATTGGGGTGATTAGGTTAGGTTAAGTCAATATTTAATTTTAAAAAAAAAAAACATTGAACCCTTCAAAAGACCTCATAGTTCTGGACTTACTCAGAAGATATTGTACTGTTAGTCGCCTATGTAATTTTGCTAGCAACATAAGTGCGTTTATCTTCTTACCATACATCAAAAGTCAGAAGCTTAGATGGGAGTAGTTTACATCACGATTCAAGTCATGTGTCTAACATGGTGCTTATGAAATTACTAAAAACTAATAATAAATAAATTGTTTGTACCCTTCTGGTACAGGCTGCATTTCAACCTACCCTTCATTTTCCATTAATATTGCCATTACAAAATCAAACTATGTGGACAAATCTAAACACACAAAATGCATCGCGAACTACATTTCGGGTAACAACAACGTTTGCTTCATCAAGTTTAGTAGTTAACACAGCACAAATTATTGCAATTAATTTCATCATACACTTTCAGTGTAAACTGAAACTTGTAGTGAGATGACTTGATGGGTCATCTCGTACAATTTAAATTAATTATTGTTTGATTTAATATAAATAAGAAACAAATGGATATTCATGTTCGAGTTGGAGACAGAAATCCGTATCTAGCTAAGAGGTATGTTAGCGTGAGTGACAGTCTGACTTAAGCCGGAAGTGTCCGGTAGGTCGAGACAATGTGAAGATTATCTCTGGCAAGCCGATGCTGGTACCGGTGAGAAAGCCTGGACTGGGGAATTTTGCGGAAGGGATCCTTAGATGCGCCGTTTGCTCGGTGTCGTGGGAAAATTATTTCTACATATCCTCCCGAACAATCCCGACAAAACCCGAAGACTCTTAGCAAATGAGAGGCAATGTATTAGCCAGCGAGAGGGGATACTTTTGCGAAGCCAATCCGATGTGTTTATTTCCTCACGTGATTGGATATTTACAAATTTTGTGTTTCCATGATGCTCGCCAAGGAGGTGTGGAGAGAGGAGCTCTGAGAGGCGAGAAGAGGTCACTTCGTCTGGAAGGATCGCTCTGGTGACTGCTAGCCAGAGCAGTATTGATGGTTCCACCCTGGAGGCTTGGATGACTGAGTGCCAAGTCCGGTCGATGTTGTCACTTTTGCTGGTTGACGTGACAAGTGCCTAGCATTTCCTGAATCGGTGCGCTGTTGAGAGACGGTAGCGCTCTTGTTGCGACGCTTCGTCAGCCAGACAGACACGGTAATTATACCTCCAGAAACAGTGTGTAGGCCGACTCAGACGAATCATTGAGACAGCCCTTTAACGGTCTAATGAGTAAGAGTTCTTATGCCGCCGGACATTAATTCCTGAGCTAGTTGTGTCTAAAAGCCGAGTGCTTTTTGGTTTTCTTTATCCAGTTTGAATTGAAAGACTGACTTCCATGTTTGGAAACTTTCAATAACTGTTATTTGTGGGAACAAATTAACTCCCTGGCGCCCTATGTAATCCAGTTAAATCTGATGTTTGCTTGTTATTATTGTAATACAAGAATCGCTCTCAATGTGCATAAGAGAGTTTTTGCTTCAGTTGCATATGGAACTTGTAACTCTTTGTAATGTACATGTACAGGGCCGCCGTAAGCGGGCGTGCAATGCGTGCACCGCACGCGGGCGGCACATCGAGGGGGGGCGGCAAAACCAGTCGCCGGCCCGCGATAGTTACCACTCGATTGTCGCCGCGACGAAATTTGCGGCGTATTACGTAGCCGGCGACCTTTTTTTTTAGCTCAACAGCTGCTTCGGGCGGCCGGCGACCGGCGACACTTGGAATGGTAACAATGGG